>CM019163.1:6775475-6912975 GCA_009733165.1 Naja naja
AGAGCCCACTGTAACTACAGCCAAAAGGCATTAAGAGTTGTTAACCTAATCCATAGTTTTTCTCTGGTATCACACTACTAACTAGAACATACAAAAACATTTGTTAGACCAATACTTGAATACAGCTCACTGGTCTCAAACCCACATCACATCTGATATTAACACAGTTGAGAAAGTCCAGAAATATTTCACAAGAAGAGTTCTCCACTCTACTGTTGCAGAATACCTTATGCCACCAGACTTGAAACTAGACCTAGAAAACCTAGAACTATGCCTTCGGTCTGATCTTAGTACATAAAAATCATACATTGCAATGTCCTACCTGTCAATGACTACTTCAGTTTCAACCATAACAATACAGCACACAATAGATACAAACTCAAGGTAAACCGCACTCAAACTTGATTGCAGGAAATACAACTTCAGCAACAGAGTGGTCAATGTCTGGAATATCTTACCTGACTCTGTGGTTTCTTCCCAAACCCCCAAAAACTTTAACCTTAGACTGTCTACTATTGACCTCACCCCTTCCTAAGAGGTCTGTAGGGGATGTGCAGCACCAACGTGCTACCGCCCCTGTCCTATTGATTCTTTTTTATTCCTCTTATATGTATCCATTTCATGTATTCATAACTATGTCTATACTTATACCTGTTATCTTGTAAGCGATTGACAAATCAAATAAATAAATAAAATAAAAATAAAGTAAATAACCCTTTATTCTGCATAGCAGCTTCTCCTCCACCTCCACCCCATCCTCTCTGTCCAATGTGAGGTCAATTCAGGCCAAGATAGAGCTCTGGCAAAAACGGCTGCATTTTTATTTTATTTATTGCTTTTTAAATCAAGGGAAGGGAAGGGGGGGAAAGCCAGGAAGCTGCGGCATCAGAAATTGGATCCGCCGTTTCACTCTGCAAAGGAAATCCAGAAGGCGGGCGGAGGAAAATGCACCCAGCATCGGCTCAGCATGCCTGCCTCAGCCTCTTGCATGCGTTGTCTGCATGATCGGATTGCGCAGACCGCCTTAAGAAACTGAAGCTGATGCGGCTGCGGGGGGGAGTGCCTGGTATATCACATGTTAAAGGCAGCAGGAGGGAATTGCCTTGGCAAGAGTTGGGGTTTGGGGCTGGATTTTTCACCAGGCTCCAATGGAGGAGGTCTGTCATTGGAGCGAGTCCTTGAGACTGTTGGATCCATCCCTCAGAGACTTTGCAAACTAATTGCAATGTTTAGAGCTGCCAAAGGAGAAAATGCTTAAGTGCATCGCCACAGACTGATCTTATTAACTATATGAACTGTTGGCTGGAACAGGAAGGTAGGGGCAGGCTCGCTTGAAACAAGCTGAACTCCTGGTGGCATTATGGACATAGAGGTCCCATTAGTTCTCCTTCTTCCACCCCTCTCCTTCTCTTCTCCTCTCCTCTCCTCTCCTCTCCTTCTTCATATCTTTCTCCCTCTCCTCTCCTCCTCTCCTCCTCCTCGGAAGAAGGCAATGTCAAGCTACTTCCCTTCAGCTTGACATTGCCTTCTTCCGAGGAAGAGGAGAGGGAGAAAGATATGAAGAAGGAGAGGAGAGAAGAGGAAACAGTAGAATTGAGACCAAGACCAAGACCCAATGATCTTGCTCATCAAGGCCTTGCACAGCATTATCTTTGAACGCTTTATGTCAGTTGGGCAACTATGGCACCTTTATGATCTGTGGACTTCATGCTGGCTTAGGAATTCTGGGAGTTGAAGTCCACAAAGGGGCCATGGTTGCCCATCCCTGCTTTATGTGCTTCTGTGTTCCAGCAAAGCCTCAGTGCAGTTTCCGGTTTGGTGGAAGCCATGTGGACTTTTAAGCCCGAGGTGTCAATCTTCAAGTAAGGAGAAAGGATAAATAATTTTTCCCATGGAAGCTGAGAACAGTGCAATTTCCTTCTCTGAATGGGATCCGATGCAGGAAATTTTTCTTCCTGCACTCAATAGAAGGGCCTCATTTCCTATTTATTTGCCAGCTCTCGGTCAATTCACAGGGCCTGAAGTGTTGGCCGATCCTTTTCCCTCCAGCTGGACAGGCAACAAACTGGACATCCAATGGCCAGCTGTTCACGAAAAACACAGGCCATTATCTGGGAAGGCGTTTGCAGCTCAGAGAGCTGGAAGACACGTAAGAATTAAGGATGGCTGAGTTAGTTCTAAGGGGAAACAGATTAAAAGCCAATGCAACCCTAAGTTGCATAAACAGAGGGATACAATCGAGATCAAGTGAAGCACTAACACCACTCTATAAAGTAAGACCACACCTAGAGTACTGCATCCAGATTTGGTCACCACACTATAAAAAAAGATGTTGAGACTTTAGAAAAAGTGCAGAGAAGAGCAACCAGGAGGATTAGGGGACTGGAGACTAAAACATATGATTAACAGTTGCAGGAAGTGGGCCTGGCTAGTCTAGGGAAGAGAAGGACCAGGGGAGACATATGCTCCAATATTTGAGGGGCTGCCACAGAGAGGAAGGGGTCAAGCTATTTTCTAAAGCATCTGTAGGCCAGACAAGATAATGGATGGAAACTGATCAAGGAGAGATTCAGTCTGGAAATAAGGAGAAACTTTGACAGTGAGAACAATCAACCAATGGAACAGAAGTTGCCTTTGGAAGTTGTGGGAGTGCCATCACTTGAGACTTTCAAGAAGAGCCTGGACTGCCCATCTGTCAGAAATGGTGTAGGGTCTCCCGCTTGGGCAGGTGAGGTTGGACTAGATGACCTATAAGGTCCCTTCCAACTCTGATTATCTGTTATCTGTTAAAAGCCACGTGGGCATCACTTGCATTAGGTCAAGTGAAATTGTACAAAACTCCTGCAAGCTTGATGGACAAAAGGAGAACTTAATATGTATATGGCAGATTCTTCAGTCATGTTTGAACCAGTTCACCATCTTAGATGGGAGGATGGAGATCCTTCAGATATGGAAAGTTGGTCTCATCAAACACAGGATAATGTTACCTTGTGAGAAATGTCCATGGAGATTCTCAATCATCCAGGTTCATGGTTGTCCCAAAGGTGCTTTTCAAGAGGCAACTGGACTTTCTGGTTTTTCTTTGAAGAAAGATGTTTCCCTTCTCATTCAAGAAGCTTCTTCACCTCTGACTGGATGGTGGGGAAGGGAAGGATATAAATGCAATGCAAGGACTATAAACCCTGCCATTCCCCACCATCTGTTGTGGTTAGCTGGCAGCAGGTGCGGACGGCTGAGGAGAGCGAGGACTCAGATGAAGGGCCAGGACCATTAGGGAGTGGACTGCTGCCTTCAGAGATTGTGGGGGCTGGCAGCAGCGATGAGGAGGTTCGCAAGGAGCCTGTGCTGCGTCGTGTGCCAGGATTGCTCGGAGGAAAGAGCAGCTACAACAGCACAGGAGACTCGGGAGTAAGGTTGCAAGGTAATGGCCCCTCCTTCAAGAAGATAAAAGCCAGCTGTGAAGCAAACGTTGTTTTCAGGAAGCAAAGACATTTTGAAACTCAGCCTCGTGGACATTACAGTATCTTAATTTGGTATCTGATGACTCTTGTGAAATATTTCTTATCTGTGATTTTTGGCTGTCTCGCAGTTTTGGCAAGGTTTGTGTTTATCAAAGTTAATTAGTTTGCAGCAGCCTTTTTAACTGGGCATTCGTAAGACTCATTAAAAGGTTTCTGTTCCTTTTGGTTATTGTTTGTCTTATTGGAAAAGGGTTTGGGTCAGAACACCATCCAGTCAGAGCTGAAAGAGGTTCTTGGATGAGAAGTGAAATGTCTTCAAAAACAAAAAACAAAACCCAGAAAGTCCAGTCTTGAAAAAGCACCTTTGGGACTACCTTGTGAGGTGAGCTCATTCAAAACTTATTGGAAGCAATACTAGAGGTGGTAGGTGAGTCCCACACCAAGCCAATGACAAGAACCATCATGGAGCTTGGATTTCTTACAGAAGTCAGTCGGTTCTCTTGATCCCTAACTTATGCATCCAAGTTATTTTTAGATTAAGCTGTCTTGTTGTGGTACTTGGGTCGTACATCTCTCATCAATCCCAGACAGTGTGGCTGGGGTTAATGAGAGTTGCACAAGAAAATATCTGGATGCAGCCAAATGGGATTAATCAGAAAATAGATTCTGGAGTGATTTATAATAGGTTAGTGAGAGGTTCTTCTTATTCCCAACACTTGGATGTTCAAAAGCGAAACTGCAGGTTCTCATCAACAAGTGCCAATCACATCTATTTCAACCAGTGTTCCTGGTCTGCATAATATGAGTATTAATCTGTTGCCCTTGAACATGGTAACTGGTACAGCATGAAAGGGGATTGTTGATGACTCTGTAGTTGGATTATCTCAGTTATTAGGTACTAGCTCTATACCCGTATATTTTCTCACACAAAAACTATGTGGTCTTAGTTTTTGGGGAGGAAAATAAGGGGGGGAAATTCTGCCTCTGCCTATCAGCATCCATCAGTATTCTTCTGGCTAGCGTCCTGTCAGTGTGTGAGAGAGTTGAGGACTGTTTGGAAACTGAAACAGTATTTGCTGTGTGAGCAAGGAGACAGCAAGGGTGTGGCTTAGCTCAACTGTTCTGTACTAAAGCTGCTTGGTGCTGTGAAACTGAAACTGAAATTCTCTCCTTGTTTTTGCTTGAACAGATTTCTTTTCAGGTGGGGAGCGGGGAGTAGAACTCCTTAGTATCAGAGCGTGTTAATAATAATAATATACAAAATATTACTGCTCTGGTGGTCATTTTGTAAAATCCTTTCTTAGTGAACACCTAGAAGCCAAGAGGAACTTACGTGCCAAATTTCACGTTTGTAGGCTTTACGGTTCTGGAGATTTTGTGATAATGCATGAGGGGTATTTCGCTTTTATATATATAGATTACCTGAAGGTCTGGGATCACCTTTAAACCACTTATTTGCATTTGACTTCAGTCCTTTGCAATCATGTTAACTTGATTCCATCCTGAGCAGTAGTGTTATATTTTGTCCTGCTCCATGTCCATCACCATTCGGTAGCTGATGGAGGTTCACCCCATCCTGTGGCCATCACAAATAGTGGCGGATCAATTTCAGGTGGTTCTAGTAAGACAATATAAGGAATGAGATCTGCTAGCTCAAAACCCGTACGGTCCTTCTCTGGATCTAGTCTGGACAGGAAAAGCTGAGGTATGGGTAGAATTGTTTTTTCTTTGGCAGGGAATCAATGATCTTTGCTCCCTGCCACATAAATTATGAGCCTTTCTTTATAGCCAGGAAATCTGAAAAGATGCCAGCCACCCTGGCACAATTGCTGAGAAAAAGTTCTAGATATTGTGGGGAAATGGAATGATATCATTTGGATTAAGAGCAGACCAAAACAAAAATCTTCTCATCAAAGAAGATTCCATTATTCTTTTTTTTTGGTTGCGATGAGTCAACATCATATTTTCAGATGACATGTTGCTTGTGCCCCAAATAACATTTTAATAATAAAAAACCCTCACTGAACATAACAATCTGCTTGTTGATATTCACACATGGATTAATTAACATTTCGTTTTCACATGATGGGAAGCAACAGCCTTGAGTCGCAGCAAAAATGAACACATTCCAAAACATCCACAACCACAACCAAACACATTTTCCAGCTCTTGAAAGTCACACGGCAATCTCACATATCTTGCCCAGATCCAGCGACTTTCAGATATTGTGATCCAGTGGTGGGATTCAAACATTTTTACTACCTGTTCTGTGACCGTGGCTTGGTGGGCGTGGCGGGAAGGAAGATTACTGTAAAATCCCCATTCCCTTCCCACTCCACTAACCTGTTTTCCAGCTCTGTTCTCCTGTGCAGGGCAACCAAAGAAGACCCAGCCAATCAGCTGGGACTCAGGAGGCAGAGAATAGATGGGGGGGCGGGGCCAGTCACAGGTGGTATTTGCTGGTTCTCCAAACTACTCAAAATTTCCACTACTGGTTCTCCAGAACTGGTCAGAACCTGCTGAATACTCCCTCTGTCATGATCTCAGATTCTCACTAGTGACTTCATGCATTTTCATTGCATCAACTGGACATCATCAAAGGAATACAAAGTCTGTCCACATCACTATGGTGGTAATTTTGGTACTATGAGGGTTAGGATGAAGATGCTATAAATCAATAGTGCCAAAAGGGCACTCCCTAATCTGTGACCAGAGCCACCAAAGAAATTTTGAGAGTAGATGTCCATTCTATCTAGAACACGCCTTGGGAAGGCTGATCTATGGGAAGAAAGGAAAGGGCAGGTCCTATCCAGGAGTCCTTGTCCATGGGGTCAACCTTGAAGCTGTAAAAGAGGGTTACAAAATACATTTGATCCTTTGCAAAAGAGAAGGACTAAAAAGAGAAGGACTAAGAGTAATACAAGAGCAATCTTCCAATATATGAGGGGCTGTCATAGGGAAGAGTTGACATATTCTCCAAAGCACCTGAGGGCAGGACAAGAAGTAATGGGTGCTGTTCTGACCAAGGCTTCTTGAGACGGTAATTAAGCACACGGTTAGTCCAAACAACTCTTGTTTTATTTCAACGCTGGGAATTATGTTCATTCCCAGCCCGTAATGAGTCCCAAACAGTCCCTCGAGATAAGCACCCACCTTTCTCTCCTTTGAATTGCTGCCAGCAACTAAAGTGCCAAATGAATTGGATAAAAAGCCAACCGAAGTACTAAGTCCACACAGAGCTTCAAGGTTTAATCCGAACAGAGCGAACAACTTTGCTTCCTGCAAAGGTTTCTCTACCTTTGCCCTTCCTTTATACCTTATGGGAGGGGCAATCACCTCCCAGCCTTACTCCTGAGTCACCCCTTTTAGTTTTTAGTTTTAGTTTATTTGGACTTATAAGCTGCCCTCTCTCCCGAAGGACTCAGGGCGGCGTACATAAAAGACAGAAAGTACAAAAGTACAAAAGGGCCTTGGTGGCTCAGGCTGTTAAATGCCTAGCACTTAAGTCCAGCTGCCTACAATTACTGCAGGCTCGAATCCCACCAGGCTCAAGGTTGACTCAGCCTTCCATCCTCGGGTAGGTAAAGTGGGGACCCAAGATTGTTGGGGCAATAAGCTGACTTTGTAAAATGCCACTTAGTAATAAGCAGGCATATACAATGGAAGGAAGGCTATTGCTGAGCACACTGGGTTGTATCCCGAAAAATTGTAAGCCACCCTGAGTCTTCGGAGAAGGGCGGCATATAAATGTAATTTTAAAAAAAAGTTAAAAGAAATTAAAAAGATATTAAATTATGCCAAATAAACAAATTAAAACCCCCGATCCCCTGTCAGTCCAGGCCGGATTGCAAAAATAGCCATGTTTTGAGGTCACAGCGGAAGGAGCGGAGATCAGGGGCGAAGCGCAACTCAAGGGGTAGTTGATTCCAGAGCTGCTCAACTGTTCTTGCTTTCTAGAAGCTCTGCGCGCGCACACACTGGGAACAGGCTCCCTTTGTTCCTCTGCCTCGCTTCTGTCAGATACTGGAGGCTCCAGAATCAGCACACAACTTCCAGATGGTCCTGGCCTCATCTCTGCATCGGACGCAGGACCCTCGTCCAAGTCCTCCCCAGACTCCTGGACTGGTCCCTATTCTTCCCCACTGTCCGATTCCGCTGCTGGTTGCACAGGCTGCCGGAGAACCACAACAGGTGGAAACTTAACAAAAAGAGAAACAACCCAGAATTAAGGAGAAATTTCCTGACAGTGAGAACAATTAATTAATTAGTAGCATGGCTTGCCTTCAGAAGTTGTGAGTGCTCTATCACTGGCGGTTCAGAAGAGACTGGACAGCCATTTGTATGGAACGGTACAGAGTCTCATGCTCGACAGGTGGTAGGATGAGAAAAACTCTTAAAGTCCCTTCCAACTTGGTTATTCTGTAAATCAATATCCACAAATGCCTGGGCACAACAAGGTACTGCTAACTAATCAAGTAGTCAAAAAATTCAAGATGGCAGCAACAACGATGTGGTCAAAGCCCCGCCTACTTTTTCTTCATCACAATGCTCCTTAAGAGCTCCATTTGCAAAGTTGTGGTCACCAAGTTGACTCTTTGAACCCCTTCCTACGGGCACTCCTGCTGCTAACACAATGGCTCTTTGTGCTAATGTTAGTAGTAGCAGTTGCAGGTTAGATTTCCACGTGAGTTGTGAGGTGAAAGCGGTATCCAAGACAACCACAGGAAGTGGGGGAAGACAAATTCAACCTCTTGCACAACCAGGGTGTCCACCAGGTACAAGAACGATGGGACTATTTCTGCCTGACTACAGAATGCCACCAAGGAAATAGTCCTCCAGCTGAAACATTTTTAGGAGCCCATCTGAGAACAAAAGGAGGAAGGAGGACACGTGGTGTGGACCTCTGCTCCTTCGGGGAACTTCAGGAAACCTTGTTTTTTTGTCCTTCCACACAGCACGTATATTCTCACACCTACACGCTTCCTCCAGCTCTTCCGTAGGTGTGGATGTGGCAGCTGTAACTAATCACTAATGAACAATTCATGTGCTTATATGTGCCATTTGCTGCCTCCAAGTTCCTTTCAGAACAGGATGATGGAGAACTTCTCAGGGTCTTTTCATAGGATTGATGTGAGCTGGTTTTTATTCTTCTCAAGCCAACGGGATTTGGAAAATAAATTATGTACGCAGTCTAGAGACTCCATCCATCCATCCGGCTGCCTGTCAGCTGGATGCCTCTTTGAAAACAGATGGGAAGAGATCCAAATTTGGTCTGAGGGTGGAAGCCATCCAAAGAAAGCTTACATTGAAAAATGGGCTAAGCGTACCTGGAGACTGCAAAGAACCAAAATCCAGAACCAAATGTCCCCAACGTATCTTCATTCTCCTTCTACAGGAGGAAAACATTATATGGCAGCACCAGGCTAAGCCAAACGATCGAAGCCAGATCCTGGAAGCACCAGCATCTAATGCAGGTAGTCCTCAAGTTACAATTATTTGTTTAGTGACCGTTCAAGGTTACAACAGCCCTGAAAAAAGTGACTTATGGCCGTTTTTCACTCTTATGACTGTTGCAGGATCCCCGTGGTCAGGTGATCAAAATTCAGGTGCTTGGCGCAACTAACTCATATTTAGGACGGTTGCAATTTCCATGATTGCCTTTTGGGAACTTCTGACAAGCACAGTCAGCGGAGAAGCCAGGTTCACTTAACAACTGTGGCAAGAAAGGTGGTAAAATGGGACAGAACTAATATAATAGCTGTCTTGTTTAACGACAGGAATTTTGGGCTTAATTGTGGTCACAATAGCAATAGCACTTAAGACTTATATACTGCTTCACAGTGCTTTACAGCCCTCTCTAAGCGGTTTACAGAGTCAGCTTATTGCCCCCAACAATCTGGGTCCTCATTTTACCCACCTCAGAAGGATGGAAGGCTGAGTCAATACTGAGCCAGTCAGGATTGAACTGCTGACTGTGGGCAGAGTTAGCCTGCAACTGTATTCTAACCACTGGGAAGGATGGATGGATGGAAGGAAGGAAGGAGGGAGGGAGGGAAGGAAGGAAGGAAGGAAGGAAGGAAGGAAGGACAGTATCAATAGCACTTAGACTTATATACCACTTTAGAGTGATTTACAGCCCTCTCTAAGCAGTTTATAGAGTCAGCTTATTGCCCCCAACAATCTGGGTCCTCATTTTACCCACCTCAGAAGGATGGAAGGCTGAGTCATTACTGAGCCAGTCAGGATTGAACTGCTGACTGTGGGCAGAGTTAGCCTGCAATACTGTATTCTAACCACTGGGAATGATGGATGGATGGAAGGAAGGAAGGAAGGAAGGAAGGAAGGAAGGAAGGAAGGAAAGAAGGAAGGACAGTATCAATAGCACTTAGACTTATATACCACTTTAGAGTGATTTACAGCCCTCTCTAAGCAGTTTATAGAGTCAGCTTATTGCCCCCAACAATCTGGGTCCTCATTTTACCCACCTCAGAAGGATGGAAGGCTGAGTCAATACTATCAATATGACACTCTGGAGTACTATGAGGCACATCCTGAAAAGCAAATGGCCTTGATGTTTCTGGATGCTCAAAAAGCCTTTGATAACGTGAGTTGGCACTTCATGTTACTACAATTGACACAAATGGGCTTTGGCAAAAATTTTATACGTGCTATTGAGACTATATATATTCTGAACAAACCGCAAGGGTTTTGATAAATGGAGAATTGACAGAGCCTATAAATATAAGAAAAGGGACTAGACAAGGCTGCCCACTGTCGCCCCATTCCTGCCCATTTCTTGACAGGATTTGAAAAGGATGGGACCTTGTTTTTTCTTGGGCTAGAAGCCACGAAGCCAAGGTTAATCCAAGAAAGCAGGACCACCGAAAGCTTGCAGGTCACTTCTCATGACAGGTCAAAACTCTGAGCAGGGCAGGCAAGGCAAATGATGATCTGCAAGTGACCATCATTTGGTAAAAAAGTAGACAGTGAAAACTATCAACAGTCCTTGGTATTTGATGTGGGGTATTTCCCAGTTGCTATTTTAATCAGCAGAATGCCGTAGATTAGGTTGCACACGTAGATCTGTTGGAGAGGACTGAATGTTTCAAGACTTATTTAGAAGCACAAACTGTTCACAAGTGGCATTTTTATCTATTGAAGCGCTAGTTTTTGGCATTCTTTCTTTGGGATAGATGGCATATTTTAGGGTATCCATTTAATAAATAAATAAAGAAGTAAGAAGACCAAGAACTTTCGTTGCTCGCTTGGGCCTTTGGTATTTCAAGGCCAGCCTTACTGTCAGGAAGGGCAAAATTACTTCCTCAGACATTTCCTCTTAAGGGATCGTCATGAATTCACAAAACCTCTTTTTTTTTTGGTCTCAGATATAATTTGTTGGACAGCAAGATCATTGATTTGATAACTGGTGAACTCGACACTTTCTGACACCCTTGTAGGTTTTTCTTTCATGCTTGTGACTTTTGAACTTTGGGGTCAGTTTTATTTTTGTGAAGTGCACCATTAAGTGCACCAGCACCATGGTGGTGCAATGGTTAAAGTGCGGTACTGCAGGCTACTTCTGCTGACTGCCGGCTGCCTGCAACTTGGCAGTTTGAATCTCACCAGACTCAAGGTTGACTCAGCCTTCCATTCTTCGAGGTGGTTCAAATGAGGAGCCAGATTGTTGGGGGCAAGAGGATGACTCTGTAAATCGCTTAGAAAGGGCTGTAAAGCACTGTGAAGCGGGATATAAATCTAAGTGCTATTGCTATCTTCCTTCCTTCCTTCCTTCCTTCCTTCCTTCCTTCCTTCCTTCCTTCCTTCCTTCCTTCCTTCCTTCCTTGTGCTTACAATGCAGCATTGCAGGTAAACTGCCCACTGCCAGCAGTCTGATCTTGACATGGCTGAAGGTTTACTGCAGGCTACTTCTGCTGACTGCTGGCTGCCTGCAACTTGGGAGTTCAAATCTCACCAGGCTCAAGGTTGACTCAGTCTTCCATCCTTCTGAGGTGGGTAAAATGAGGACCCAGATTGTTGGGGGGCAAATAGGCTGACTCTGTAAACCCCTTGGAGAGGGCTGCAAATCACTGTGAAGCGGTATAGAAGTCTAAGTGTTATTGCTATTATTGGACATCCAGTTGGCACAATAAATTATATCCACATTTTATTCCTCTTTGGTTCCTGCCGGAGAGCTCATTTCCTGTGCGGCTTCCCGATCTGGATTTCCTTTTGTACTGAAGCTTTTTTTTCCCCTTTGGGAAACTGGCTTTGCTTCCAATTGTGTGACATCAGCCAAGTGAGCTTGAAAGCTAGTGATAAATCAGTGGAGTCTGAAATTCGAACCCGCCAACTCCAGCATCTGTCTTGGACCACCGTTGCTCTCGTCTGGGGAAGGGCTGGTCCAAAGACAGTGGCAGCAGCCATCGCAAGAGAGACACCAACATCTGTTTTGACATCCAAGGTTTTTGTTGCCCTGAAGATGTTCTTCAGTAACATCCCTCCTTGTCACCACTAAGCACATTTGAGAAGCATGATTTCCTAGCTCATTTGAAGTTTGCCAAGTTGGGGGAGGGAGAAAATGGAGTGAAGAGTTGAGACAGGAAATGTTCCCAAATCCGTCATGATCAGAAAACAGAGAGCCTGACTCAGTGGAAGCCACAATTAGCCATTTACAAGGAAATTATCCCACTGTCTCTTCTGTTAAAAAGTCCTGTCTTGCCCATGGTGACTCACCCTGAAGCTGCACAAGAGATGACGGTTATGACTAAATTCATTTTATTGATGAATGTGTCACTGTTTCTCTCTCTCCATCAGGACGTGTGTGTGATTTTCTCAGGATTCACAAAGCAACCGACATGGCTATTCAATATGTGGTACAAGCATAGGCTGATCGCACAGATGGAAAATAATTAACTTGGAATAGACAGCTAGTGGCTATCATGGATACTCTCTCACACATCTTCCTACATCAATGAGGCTGAGAAAAAGGAAGGATGTTTGATAAGAAAGGTATATAGAATATCTGGCTCAGTTGCATTAAATGGATCTGCCTTCCGAAAGAGAGCAAAGAATTATGAGCCATGGTGGCGCAGTGGTTAGAGTGCGGTACTGCAGGCTACTTCTGCTGCCTGCCTGCTGCCTGCAATTTGGCAGTTCTCATCTCACCAGGCTCCGGGTGGACTCAGCCTTCCGTCCTTCCGAGGTCGGTAAAATGAGGACACGGATTGTTGGGGGCAAGAGGCTGGTTCTTTAAACCGCTTAGAGAGGACTGTAAAAGCACTGTAAAGTGGTATATAAGTCTAAGTGCTATTGCTATTAATGGAAGAAAGCTACCGCCCTCATGAGCTACGAATGGCTACCCTCTGAGAGAAAGCTAGTGGACCACCATGAGAGAAGAATCTGAGGTGTGGAAGATCCTTTATCCAAGTCATAAAGAGTTCTTGGTCCTCCTCAGCAGCCAGCACCCAAATAAGCAGGGATTAACACCAGACAAACAATCAAGAAGAAACCCCACCCCAACAAAACTACAGGGCATGCTGCTGTATATCAACAGGGAGCAAACCCCCACTCACTAGCATAGATGAGGTTATGTAGCTGAATAAAGAAACATCTGCAAGCAAATATCGAAGCTCAGGAAACAGCAAGAACTCCACAGTTCAGCCCTGAGCTACAGACATTCTCTTCTGTTGGGAGTGCCGAGATAATTTTGGTGAAGTTCAATTCCCTACGGAGACGCAGAGGGAAGAAATCTGGTGTACAATGGATGTTTATAATTTCAGCTGTTAAGAATCAGAACAGAAATGTCCAAGTCACACTGAAACTATGTGGCATGTGGGACTTTGGTTCACAACTGGATTGTTTCCTTACATTCATGTTCCCTAGCAAGTATTTTTTTTAATGCAAAGTGATTTGGAAGGAGAAATAGCATAATGTCCTCCATGAATTCCTCCATATTTTTTTTTAGAGCTGCTAATTTGGTGGCAAAGTGCCTCATTTGCTGGCAGGTATTGTCACCGCTTAATTCTGCATTGTAAGCTGCCCAGGGTCACCTGCGTGAGTTGGGAGGTTATATGAATTTGTTGAACAAATAAACGCAAATAAATTTTATCAAGAAGTCCTTTTTCCACCATCCTACTTTTACCTTCCTGTGTTAAGCATCTTTTTATGGAATTCATCCTGTCCCTCCAGAAATTCTCACTGAGTTGTGGCCCACCAACAACTGAAGGGCACCAAATTCTTGACTTGTAAGCCTATTCCTAGCAGAGCTGACAATTTTTGAAATTGCCGCAATATAATATAACTATGATGGCAACCACCCAATTAATTTTAGAGTGGCAACAGGCTATGGAATGAATCCCAGAGGGGAAAAGAAGATAGATCATAGAGACTGGATGGGTGGGATAAAACGAAGGTCCATTAGTATACCAGCCAGATAAAGACTACAGAGATAAGGCAACCTGTCTGGTCCCTTTTTAAAATACCAGTATCAAAGCAAGTATTCCTGGAATGGAGTGCTTGGAAGAAAGCTGTTCTTTTCTGATAAGTCAGGAAAGGTCATCTTGATTTTTACAGCAGTAAGTGGGCTGGTGGGTTGTTGAAAAGAAGCATCCAGTGTGTTGTCACATTGAGCCGATGATGGGTAAACAAGGATAAAAGAAGAACAAAAAGGGTGGAGATTAAAAGGATCTGTTGCCTCCCAGCAAAGTTTGTTAAGATCTAGGGGATGTGCGTGCGTTTTCAAAGCCAGAAATGCCAGGGTAATGCCAATTCATTTCCATTGTGTTTTTTCTTCTTCTAAACTCAACTACTTAAAGGGAGAAATCTGAGCAAAACAACACAGGGCCCTGAAAGGCTCTGGGATAAGGAACATCTGCAGGAGGGGGTCAAAGTCTGTAAGATGGCAACCACGGAATTACAATAGAACCCCCTCCCCTTTTGAAGGACCACAACTGGAAGTCTTTTCAAGAAAGACAGCTTTTCTACGGTATTTGGATGTGGCAAAACTGGGATGGCCCACACAGAACATTCTGCAGACACATAGATCAGTGTTTGCTCCTGGACATTATTGCGTATCAAAAATAGGTCATAATTCCTCAAATGACAAATTGTTGTTCTGCACGCCGTGGGAACTAAAAGAGAGAGGGAACCCCAGAATTCCACACTATTCGTCCTGGAATGGTGTGCCAATATAGCAGTTTGGTCTAGGTGGTTAAAGCACCAGGCTAGAAAGTGGGAAATTGTGAGTTCTAATTCCACTTTGGGCATGAAAGCCAGCTGGGTGATTTTGGGCCAATCACCAGGAGACGGTGAGTTCTAGTTCCGCAGGGGGCATGAAAGCCGGTTGGGTGACTTTGGGCCAATCACCAGGAGATGGAGAGTTTTAGTTCCGCCTTGGGCATGAAAGCCAGCTGGGTGACTTTGGGCCAATCACAAGGAGACGGTGAGTTCTAGTCCCACCTTGGGCATGAAATCCAGGTGTGTGACTTTGGGCCAGTCACTCACTCTCAGCCCAACCCACCTCACAAGGTGGTTGTCGTAGGGAAACTAGGCGGGAGAAGGAGTATTATATATGTTCACCGCCTTGAGTTACTCATAAAAATAATAAAGGCAGGATTTAAAAAAAAAGTCTTAAATAACCCTAAAGCTTCCTGTCATGCAATGGGTATCTTCTGAAATCTTCTCACCCCGATGCTTTGGATTACACTTCCCATCATCCCCAGGCTGCCACGTTAGATATAACGAGAGCTGGGATCCCACACACCCATCACAAATGGCCACATGGGGCTGTCAGAACTTTTGAAAGTAACTTTCAACGCATGGATATTTTTGTCTTCCTGACGCTACGCTTTTCCACGAACCCCAGAGATGCAAAAAAGAAAAGAAAAAAAAAAGAAACCAGGATAACAATAATAAAACACATACCTGTTTCTTCTTGTTCCCTTTTATAGTTTTAATTGTCCGGGTGGGGCATATTTTTTTCCAATGGACTCTTGTGTAAATAGCTTGATGTGTCATGTTTTGTGTTGTTTTTAAGAGGGGGGAGAGACAAACAGGAGAAAGAAAGGAATGCAATGCAGCGGGCTTTTTTTTTCACACGGTTGTGTGACCTTTTAGGCACATAGAACACCTTCATGTGTTGTTATACATTATCGGGGATAAAAGAACCCAAACATACCCTCGAATTTTATCTCTGGAAACCATCGATTGTTAGCAAAGTGTAGCCTCAGGGGAAGCAACTCTGAGGGTGAGTGGGGAGTGAAATGAAGAATCTAATCAATGAAGGGGAAGGGGGAGTTAATTGACCAAAGAGGAAAGTTTGCAACCGGTTGTAAGTGGTATGGCTGTTTTGGCTCTGCTTTTCCCAGCTTGGAAGGTTTTCTATTGGCCTGTCCTGGCTTGGCTACCTTCTCTAATCTTGCTCAGCTGAGCTGGGATTGAATCATCTGACACCCAGCCTGTGCAAATAGTGTTAAGTTGCGTCATTGAGTTGTGACAGGGCAAACCAATTTTATTTCTGCACGAGGTCAGCTCCCCGAAAGGTCACAGTGCTACCACAGGGTGAACGGCGTTATTGATTTGCTCCCAAGTCTTTGCAAGAAGCCAAATTCCAAGCCCAAAGGGGCAGCTCCATTAACAATTGACCAACTAAACATCGGATTTCAAGAGAGTTTGCCGTGTTAAATTGTTTTTCCAGTCATAAACCTTCGCTGCAGGTGCTCGTGCTTTAAGCCGTAAAAAATAAAAACCGCATCAGGCTGAAACTTGGCAAACTCTGCCCATGTTTTTTTTTTTTTTGAAAATTTAAAGAAGAAGGAAAGGTTAATTATTTTCAGACATGGAAACGCTGGTTTGACCCCTGTCTGACCACAAGAAAGGACCTTGTTAAGCACAACAGATTGGTCTTAGTAGCGTACAGTGCTTTGTAAAATGACTAAGCACTGTGAGATTGTGTTGCTGTGTGTTTGTTTTTAAGCAGGAGATGAGTACAGAGGTTAAGGCCTTAAACTGGGATTGAAAATAAAGAGATAATTGTGAGATAAAGTGGGGAGTGAGGGGAGAAACTCCCAGACAGCACCTGGGGAAAAACAAGATCTAAACAAAATACCTAAATAAATAATAATGCAGAGGGATTCAGTGCACCCACCATACATCAATAAGGGATACGTAATCACTAAAAATATACAAATCCTTTAAAAAGCTGCAGTACAGGTTAATTAAAAGAAAAATAACCCTATGTATCTAATTTCCTGCAGTAATTTCTATTGTGTTATTGCAAGAAAGGAAGGAAGAAAGACAGAGAAAGAAAGAAAGAAAGAAAGAAAGAAAGAAAGAAAGAAAGAAAGAAAGAGAGAGAGAGAAAGAAAGGAAGGAAGAAAAACAAAAAAGGAAAATACATGTAAACCCAAAGAAGAGCCCAGAAAAAAAAAAGATTAAAAATCCATCTGGAAATTGGTTGTTTCAAACTTGGGAAAGAAACCATTTCTTCTGGGGAAGACTCAGTATTTTGGATAATCTAGGGAATTTTGTTGTCTTCATTAGTTTCCCCAATCCAGATTTCTCCCAATGGAACACTTATACTTCTACACACAAGAAGCCTACTGGTGAGGTTTAGCTGTCCCAGTTAGTGGCTGGCAAGTGACGGCTATTCCCTGGACATTGGTCCCCCTGGCTGGAAAGGATGCACAATGCAGATGGCATCTGACTGGGCAAGGCTGGAGTGTCCAAAATATGGACGTGACTGGCAAGCTTCACACACACAGAAGAAGCCCTCAACACACACACACACATAGCAACTTTATTTGGAGTAATATTTAACTCAGCTGGCAGCAGAGAGAAAGTCCATATTGACTTTGGATGTTTGGCTAACAGCTGCTTAGCAACCAGCAGTGCCCGGGTGCAGAATTTATCAGGGGCCGGGAAGCATTCAAGGATCTGGTGACGGGTTCTTCAGAAAACAGATGCTTCCTCAGAAACAAAACAGAAGAAGCAAGCAGGGGACACTCGTTTCTCTACCAGAGACCCAAGGTCATGTCCAAGGGCAGGCAGTTTGGATGCCAAATCCACCAAAACCCCAAGAAGGATTTTGCCTTTTGGTACACTCCAGTGGTGGGATTCAAATTTTTTTACTACTGGTTCTGTGGGCGTGGCTTGGTGGGCATGGCAGGGGAAGGATACTGCAAAACCTCCATTCCCTCCCCACCCCACTAACCTGCTTTTCAGCTACGTTCTTCTCTGCAGGGCAACCAAAGAAGACCCAGCCAATCAGCTGGGACTCTGGAGGCAGAGAATAGATGGGGGCAGGGCCAGTCAGAGGTGGGATTTGCCGGTTCTCCGAACTACTCAAAATTTCTGCTACCGGTTCTCCAGAACTGGTCAGAGCCTGCTGAAGACCACCTCTGGCACAATGCCATTGTTGTGCTTATCATAATGTGCCAAAACCAGAAGGGTTTTGCTTTTTGATACACTCCCATTGTGAGACACGACAGCCGTTTGTCTGAAATGGCATAGGGCTGTGATGGCGAACCTATGGCATGCGTGCCACAGGTGGCACGCAGAGCCATTTGTGCGGGCACGTGAGCCCAGGCAAACTTACCTCACTGTGCATGCGTGCACCAACCAGCTGATTTTCGGCCTGTTTGAGGCCTTCTTCAGCCTCCCAGAGGCTTGAGGAAAGACTCTGCAGCCTTTGTAGGCCGAAAGAAAGGCCCGTTTCATCACTTCCTGAATTTCCGGAAATACTAGAAATGCCAAAACGGACCCATTTTTCGGCTTCCAAAGGGCTGCAGAGGCTTCCCTCAAGCCTCTGGCAGGCTGAAAAAGGCCTCAAATGGGCTGAAAATCAGCTGGGAGGCATAGTGCAGGTAAGGGGGGGGGCGTGCATGTGCAGGCGGTGTGGAGGGCTACGCGCATTGCCTTCTAGGTGCTGGCACGTGACCACATGCACGTGAGCACAATTTTTGGCACAGGAGCCCAAAAAGGTTAGCCACCACTGGTATAGGGTCTCCTGCTTGGGTAGGAAGTTGGACTAAAAGACTTCCAGGGTCCCTCTAACTCTGATGTTCTATGCTCTTATGTCCTAAATTTGAAGCCCAACCTGTAGGATGCCTGATCAGTAAAGCCTGAACCTTTAATTCATCCCTACAACTTTCAGGCAACTCACTTAGCTTCAGTTTGCTTAACTGTGGTTTGTGCATTGAGCCCAACTGACCTGGATTTGCACAACACAAAGTTATAAACCATGGTTGACCTTTCAAAGGTTGAAAGAACCTGGTAAGACAAACTGAAGTAGCTCGTATTGTCTTCACACATCACGCTGACCCACGACGCAGTTGGTTTTGATTTTGTCTAGAACTCGCTCCAACCATGGTTTAGCCAACCGTGGTTTAGCATATTCTCTGAACCCTCTGCAATGTGATTCGGTAAACCATGTTGGTATAAACCAAATTCTTCTTGGCAAATGCTGCCTGGATGGCAAATGATTCTGAGAACTTAAATCTGTTTGGCATCAGAGAACTTGCATAGGTGATGAGTTTTGGGTGAAACTGGATCAGAGCTTGACCTGGCCTTCCCTTTGCTGCATTCTCCATGCCAACAATTCCTGGCTGAACATAGCAAGCTATCCCAAAGCAAGTATAATTCCCACTCGAGTTGCAAAGACAGGTAAGGTTACCTTACCTGACCTGCCAACACCTTTTAACGTATCTTCACACTTTGACTGCAGAGCCAGCACTGTAATGAGCTGTCTCCCTTTGGCCTTTCAGCACCTTCTTCTACCAGATGATTCTGCCTGCTGCAGCTGGGAAGCAGGCAGAGATCCAACAGAAGCCACATTCCAAGTTTCCTACGCCAGGAGGACAATGGCCGTGTTTGAACTTTGGCTGGATGGATAGCTGTTCAAACATCTGCCTTGCAGATGGAGCTAGCTCCATGTTCAAAGCAAGATTCTGGAGCTTCTCCTACCTCTAAATTTGATCATCCAATGTAGGACCATCCGTGGGATGCGGTGGGAGTGAAACCAAGACAAGAAGACAGCCACTGCTGGAAACTTTGTGTTCTGCATATAAAAGAGCCACAGTTACACAGTGGTTAGAGTGCAGTACTGAAGGCTACTTCTGCTGACTGCCGGCTGCCTGCAATTTGGCAGTTCAAATCTCACCAGGTTCAAGATTGACTCAGCCTTCCATCCTTCTGAGGCAGGTAAAATGAGGACCCAGATTGTTGGGGGCAAGATGCTGACTCTGTAAAACCTCTTAGAGAGGGCTGTAAAGCACTGTAAAGCGGCATATAAGTCAAAATGCTACTGCTAAAAAAGGTAAGGTTTCAACCACATCATGATGGCTGCCATCTTGACTGTTTCCACATAAATCCACACAAGTGGTCTATACACAGCTTGGTAGGAGGCATGTTTTTTGGGCTGTTGGAAAGTCATTTAAGTGGCATGCTAACAGGGGCATAATCACCCACAATCCTGGCAATCCTATTAATTCAGGCCTCCCATCTAAGGAGGGAAAGAAGGTTCAGATGGACGTGTTGCCCTTAAAGTGTAAGATACGAAGGTTGAGTTTATCCATAGAAGGAAGCCAGGGTTTGATCCTGATGGGTTGAATAAATGATCTTTGGTTGGGTTCACCTAAGGTCATAAATCACAACTTTCAAGCCAAAGTGGCATCACGCTACCCTCACAAAGCCAAATAGTACAGAGGGGAAGTCAAGGCGTGACTCCAGTTACGAACCATCTTCAAGACACAAAGTCCTTCCTTCACTGGTGTCTTTCAGTCTGGCCTGCATCCTCCAGCTCTGTAGAAAGTTTGGCTGAGTGACAGCCTCAGAGAAGCAGCTCCCATTCCAGCTTGCTCCAGCCAGCCCTGTGTAGCAACTTGCAAACTCAGCTCAACTGACAATTCTCGGTAGGTAATGCTTGCCAGGAAGCTGAGCAGAATACAGAATCGAGGCATTGCAGTTCTTGATGCTCTGCATGGCAAAACGAGGCCCTGGAAATAGCACAAAAGGATTCCTTCTTCCAGCATAAGAAATAAAGCAAGGATGACCTGTTTTGTTTTTCATCTGGTATATGAAAACCAACAGGACAATTGATCGGAGGAAGGCTATAATTCACTGATAAGAACTTGCAACAAGCTCTGCAATAAGTATTTACAATGTCTCTCCCCCCCCTCTTCCTTCAAAGATGCTATCGCAGTCAAGATTCCAACAAACTCGTTCCACAATGGGTTGCATTTTGCTCTGCCTTTCACCTAGATTTCTACTTTCCCTTTGGGGCTCCTTTCTCCATAACTTCCTTGAAGTGGGGAAATTAATTAATTCAATCCTTGCCTGCTTGCAAGACAAGCTTCATCTGCTGCTGCAGAACTGGTGCTCTTTTCATCCCAACTACTGCGGCCAGCGATAATTTTAATTCCCAGGCA
Source organism: Naja naja (assembly GCA_009733165.1). Lineage (NCBI taxonomy): Eukaryota > Metazoa > Chordata > Lepidosauria > Squamata > Elapidae > Naja > Naja naja. The sequence goes on from CM019163.1 coordinate 6,796,360, forward strand.
GGCACTGATATACTGCCTCTAGCTGAATCTGAACGGCTTTCCTAGGATAGAAGTCTTGGCATTTCTACATTGCAAAAACGTCTTTGATCCCATCCCAAAGGATCCTTTCCTTGGCCAGTCCACATGGACCAGATTTCTCTTAACTCCGTGGTTTCTTGCTTTATTGGACCCCAACGCCTAATCATCCTAGCCAGTGCTTTTAAGGGATGCTACGAATATTTATCTGCTTAAAAAGCTGGGGGCTAAGTCTTTGATTGACAACTCCACCATACATGGAGGAAAGAGAAAATGATGGCCTCAGAAAACCAAACACCAAAGGAAGATCTTAAGATCTTCAATATCCCTTGGAACAATGCCAAAGAATGCTGCAATTGAGACCACTTTCCTGTCCAATGTGTTCTGCAGAATACATGATGATGATAACAGATAATCAGAGTCGGAAGGGACCTTGTAGGTCATCTAGTCCAACCCCCCGCCCAAGCAGGAGACCCTACACCATTTCTGACAAAGGGCAGTCCAGTCTCCTCTTGAAAGCTTCCAGTGATGAAGCTCCCACAACTTCTGAAGGCAACTTCTGTTCCATTGGTTGATTGCTCTCACTGTCAGAAAGTTTCTCCTTATTTCCAAATTGAATCTCTCCTTGATCAGTTTCCATCCATTATTCCTTGTCTGGCCTACAGGTACCTTGGAGAATAGCTTGACCCTTTCCTTTCTGTGGCAGCCCCTCAAATATTGGAAGACTGCTATCCTGTCTCCCCTGGTCCTTCTCCTTACTAGACTAGCCATGCCCAGTACCTGTAACCTTTCTTCATATGTTTTAGCCTCCAGTCCCCTCATCATCCTGGTTGCTCTTCTCTATACTTTTTCTAGAGTCTCAACATCATTTTTATAGTGTGGTGACCAAAACTGGATGCAGTACTCTAGACGTGGTCTCACTAAGGCTTTATAGAGTGGTATGAGTACCTCACTTGATCTTGATTGAACCCCTTTGTTAATGCAGTTTAGGATTGCATTAGCTTTTTTGGCTGCTGCTGCACACTGCTGGCTCCTATTTAGCTGGTTGTCCACTAAGACTCCAAGATCCCTCTCCCAGTTACTGCTATTGAGCCTGGTTTCACCCAGTCTTGGTTTTTCTTGCCTAAGTGTAGGACTTTACTTTTCTCTACATTGAATTTCATTTTGTTAGATACGGTCCAGTGTTCCAATCTGTCAGGATCCATCTGGATCTTGAGCCTGTCTTCTTGGGTGTTAGCTATTCCTGCCAGCTTAGTATCGTCTGCTAATTTGGTAAATTCCCTTTCTATTCCCTCATCTATCATGATGATGATGATGATGATGATAATGTTTAAACCATCTTTTCATTCAAACCCTTGGCTAGGGTTTGGGGCAGATATAGCCCACATCTTGTTAGCAGCTCACCTGTTTCATAACTCAGACAATCACAGAGTCATCCTTCTGTGTTAGACCCATTGTTAAATATCTTCCTCAGCTAGGAGAGACATTCATTAGCGAGCTGCCACCCACCACCGAGAGTTGAATGTCCCCTCTGGCAGAAGTAAACAAGGAGTTATATAACCTTCATTAATTAGGATTGTGTGGCAGGGATTCGACGCAGATCCCTTCTGTTGGGCCTGCCAGCTCAGGGGACTGGCAAACGACCTATTCATTAGCAACACTGAAAGCTCAGGATGCGCCGAGGGTGCCAGCTTCATGCTGAGGGACATTATAATGGTTGCTAAGCATATGGAGATGTGGCACGAACACATCGGTGGAGGAATATTCCAGACTTCCAACTTAATCAAGTTATTTACTCCGTGTCATGGCTTAACTCCTTGTCCCAAAGGATGTCTTGTTCTCACTGAAGGTCTTCTCTTTGGAACAGATAATCTCTAGAAATCCAGAAACCCCTTCCTATCGTGTTTCATCTTCTCACCAAAGGTGAACAAGAACCCAAAGACGTGAACGATGGAAAAGGAGAAGGTTAAATATCTCAGAAAGAAAAGGTTTCATTCTTGCTTGAATGATGTTGAGACTCTAGAAAGGTGTTTTGAGATTTTAGAAAGAGTGCAGAGAAGAGCAACGAAGAGGATTAGGGGATTGAAGGCTAAAACATACGAAGAACGATTGCAGGAACTGGGTAAGTCTAGTCTGATGAAAAGAAGGACTGGGGTGACATGATAGCAGTCTTCCAATATCTGAGGGGCTGCCAGAAAGAAGAGGGAGTCAAGCTATCCTCCAAAGCACCTGGAGGCAGGACAAGAAACAACAGGTGGAAACCAATCAAGGAGAGAAGCAACCTAGAACTAAGAAGAAATTTCCTGACAGTGAGAACAATTAACCAGTGGAGCGATTTGCCTCCAGACGTTGTGGGTGCTGGTGCTCCAACATTGGGGATTTTCAAGAAGAGACTGGACAGCATTTGTCTGAAATGCCATAGGGCTTCCTGCTTGAACAGGGGGAGTTGGACTAGAACAGGGGTCTCCAATCTTGGCAACTTTAAGACTTGTGGACTTCAGCTCCCAGCTTTGCTGGCTGAGGAACTCTGGGAGTTGAAGTCCACAAGTCTTAAAGCTGCCAAGGTTGGAGATCCCTGGACTAGAAGACCTGCAAGATTCCTTCCAACTCTGTTATTCTGCTTAATCTGCTACTATGTTTTGTCCTTACCCAGCAGCTTGAGTAAAAGTAGGCAGAGCACAATTTACTTACCTTTATTTTATATTATATCAGTATTAGGTTGTTGCAACAGCCACAAGAATATAGCTAGGAAAAAAAATAGTAGCCATAAATAACGTGTCTAGGAAAAATACATAATAATGCCAGTTTGTTGTGCCTCAAGAAATGCCCCATTCTTTTAAACGAAAGAAATGCTATTTCCATAAAAATAAATTAGAATCAGATAAGCATGGCAGCTGGAGCTTCTATTCCTGAATGCTCTCGTGTGTGAGAAGGAAAAATCGGCAGTTTTAAAATGGAACGAAAGTTTTCTCCTTAATTATATCTGTTTGTTTTTAAAGTTCAGTGATTTGAACCCTGAAGAATTTAATTGCTGATCTGTAATCTGTAATCTGTAGCCTGAAAGGGAAACAAGATTTACTGGTGAGATCCAGATAAAGTTAATTGGCCAACTCAAACAGACCAGGGTAAGGCAGGCAAGATTTTTAGATCAGGGCCAGCTCAGTCCACCAAATTCTGGCAGGTTATGTAATTTAGAAAGATCAAGGTTAGTTCTGGCAGGAGGGTGGAGGTGATGAAACACTGTCCCCTTCTGCCAAGATATTTTTTCCTCTGTCCCCATCAACATTCAGCTACCATTCTTAATCTGGTAAGCTTTCCAAATGGCCGCTGATAAAATAATAGAATCGATAAAGGATGCGATTAGTAAAGCTGATTTGAAATGATCTGGTTCTCAAGGAAGGAACGTCTATTCTAAAAGTCGACGGAATCATGAGACTGAATTGAAGTGTGTGATCAAATGAACTAAGAACTAGGAGTTATGTCATTTTTAGAGAGATCCAGGTTAGTTGCTTGGCACCTGGCTTAACCTTTAACACGTTCAGGCAGGCAAGAATCAGGACCTTGGAGAGTGCTAAGAAAGCTGGACATAAAGGATGAGGACTTCTAAGCAAGCGCGAGATGGCCTTTCCTTCCCTTTCTGCCCATTCCCGCAGGGCTGTAGACTTAATAGTTCAATTTGCACCTATTCATATTCTATTTTGTTATTCAAAATCATTTCTCGGCTCAAAGTCAAGCCTTTCTAAATCAACCTGTTCTACCAAATGTCAGAAGCCATGTCGGAACATCAGGTCTTCTGTCTGCAGGTATAGTCAAAGATTGTTTTAAGAAGAAGACCCAGCTTTCTACGTGAGATGCCAAGGTGAGTCTGGTAGTAACTTTTCCAACTAACAAACTTTATTGAAAGACATAAGCCTTCCTCGGGTGCAACTCCCTTCATCTGATGCACCTTCTGGTTTTGGTTTGTTTTTTTCTAATCATAGACCAACCCGGTTCTCCTCCAACTGAAACCATATGGTGTTTGCCATAGGTAAGTGAAAAAGAAAGCAGGATATTTACTAGGAAATTACCAAACGTGATGTTGCCATTGGATGATTAACCGGAGCTGTCCAGAAAAAAAATACTCCCTGAACTTTGAAACTATAGATTGAAATTTACGTCTGTTTGCTCAGTCTTGTTCAAACACTCATGATACAGCAAATATATATACTGGTTTGCTATTTATTGTTGCCATGCAATTTTAATGTCAAACTAAGCAACACACTTGCTCCATGCTAGCTGTGTTTATTCTCACAAAGAAACCCATGGATGAAACTGAGGTCAATAACATGCCCCTCACCCTTTGAGAGACACCCTCTGAACTGCAGCCCAGCACTGACAAATAATTAAAAAATTAATTATTAATTATTAATAATCGACTACTGCAATGCTGTCTACCTGGGGCTGCCCTTGCGGACCACACAGAGGCTTCAGCTGGTGCAGAATGCGGCCGCGCGGGTTGTGATGGGGGTATCCCGATACTCCCGTGTTACACCCCTCCTGTGCAAGTTGCATTGGTTGCCAGCTGCCCTCCATGTGAGAGTCAAGGTGCTGGTACTTACCTATAAGTACATGGCTTAGGGCCGGGGTACTTGCGGGAATGTCTCCTGCCAGCATTGAACACCAATCACCTGGTGTGTGCTCTCAGACAGGGCCTCCTTGGGGTACCGTCAGCTCAGACAGGGCCTCTTTGGGGTACCGTCGGCCAAACAATGCCAGCTGGTGGTCCCTAGGGGGAAGGCCTTCTTTGTGGGGGCGCCCACTTTGTGGAACCAGCTTCCCCTGGAGCTACAATTGGCCCCTGACCTCCACTCCTTTCGCCGTGGCCTAAAGACTTGGTTATTCGAACAAACCAGCTTGGACTGAGGGGCGGGGGCTTTTGTCTTAAATGTTTTGTGGGTTGGGTTTTAAATATTTATTTGGTCTAATTTGTTTAATTTGTTTTTAATTCTTTTAACTTTTGTATTGGGTGTTTTTATGTGAGCTTCTGCTGCTTCTGCTGCTTTCCTTGCATGAAGCCAAAAGTCAGTCTCTCTCTCCCTCTCCCCCCCCCCTCCCTCCCCCCCCTCTCTCTCCCTCCCTCCCACCGACATCAGCAAGCCACCGTCAGTCAAAATTCATATTAGTGGTCTGCAGGATTTAAAATTATGAGTTTGGTGGTCCCTGAGGTCCAAAAGGTTGGCGACCCCTGCCCTAGAGTCATATATGACTGGACAGGGGAAACTTTTCCCTTTACATTGTTATTGTCAAAAGGCACTCACCCATAGCTGTTTCCTGCAACAGAGCCTTTTCTGTAGGAGCTCCAGCAGCTGTAGAATCCTCACTCAACAGCAGCCACCCAGCCAGCAAAACTGGTCCTTCAACTGTGTGATCTTAAGACTTGGATTCAGAGACAGACGTTTTCCCTACCGATAGCGTGTGTGTGCTATTACTGTAGGTTTCTGATGATACTTTGATAGGTCCCAACACTGGTAGGCCTATTCCTGCAGAGGGTGAAGATGGATCTTCTGGAAAGATGCCCTAGGGAACATGGGAAGATAAACAGCCCATCTCTTTATTTGCTCATTTGTTCTTCAATAACTGAATTTGGTCGCAAATAAGCAGCTTCAGATACAGGTTTTTGTCATACGTGAAGGCTGTTTTTCCCTGCCTTTTCTTCATCATAATGTCATAGTCATTATGGATTGGAAACCCTCAGTTTCAGGGAAACTGCCTTTGGTTAGCTCTAGGTTGCTTTGCATTGCAAATTCTCCTGCCTCTTAAGGTTTCTATTTGTTTAATTAAATGGATTCATAAAGCCACAAAGGGGAAAGGTGGGGAAAGTTCATTCGTTCAGCTCTTCTTCTCATCTCCCATTCACCCATCAGCTCAGGCACAGAAGTAATTTTATCTTTGTATCTTGCCCTGTAACTTTAGCTGAGCACCCAAGATCCACTTAAAAGCCTATCTGTTAAAAGTTTCATTTGCAAGCTTGATAGCCCATTACTTTTCTCTTTCCGATATCCTTTTATTTGTGTGGAGGCTGGGAAAGGCTGCCAATTCCAGCTGCCAGGTCCAAATTGAATTTAAAGATAAGGTCTGTAAGTAGGGAGACTTGGGGCTTTGAAGCTGCCCATTATAAGGACAGCACAATAGGCATGGATGGTCCACTTACAAGACTTCCAAATAGCATAACTTGAAACAAAGGAACCTGGTCATTTGAAATTCATCCTCAACCACAAAAGCTCATGAGTGAATTTGGGCCTGTCGATATAGGATGGGAGAGAGAGGCTTACAAGATTCTGTTACGATAACAATAATCCTTGTAGCATCTATTTCTTGACCTGTCTTATCTTAAAGAACTTACATTAACCTTGAAAGTGTCTCCAAGTGTTTCTCTGTTCCATCTTTAACATGAGTTGGAAGGGACCTTGGAGGTCTTCTAGTCCAACCCGCAGAACCAATACCATTAATCTCTTCTTGAAAGCCTCCAGTGATGCAGCACCCACGATGTCAGCAGGCGAGCCATTCCACTGTGTTCTATTTTACGCAAGCTGTACTACTTAGTGGACTAAAATGAAAGATCTCATCCAAGTTTCTTGAAAATTTCCAATGATGGAGCATTCACATTTTCTGAAGGCAAGACTTTCCACTGATTAATTGTTCTAACTGTCAGGAAATTTCTCCTTAGTTCTAAGTTGGTTCTCTCCTTGATTAGTTTCCATCCATTGCTTCTTCACATGCCTTGGTGAATAGGTTCTTGGAAGTCTCTCCAAGTTTCTCTCTGTTCCACTCTTGTATTAAACAATATGGGTAGTGATGGGAGCTTCCCGATACTCCCATATTACACCCCTCCTGCGCGGCCTGCATTGGCTTCCGGTTGCCCTCCGGGTGAGATTCAAGGTTTTGGTGTTAACATTCAAAGTCCTACATGGCATGGGTCCAGGATATTTACAAGAAAGACTCCTCCCAGCATCAAATACCAACCGCCCTGTACGGGCGCACAGACGGGGTCTCCTCGGGTTGCCGTCTGCAACTCAATGTCGCTTGGCGGTGACCCGGGGGAGGGCCTACTCTGTGGCGGCTCCCACTTTATGGAATCTTCTTCTGCCGGAGCTCCGGCTGGCTCCCGATCTTCATACCTTCCGCCACGAGTTAAAAACCTGGCTGTTTCTACAATCCGGGCTGTGCTGACTCTCTGGGAGTTTGTTTATTTTAACTTTGGGGTTTTTAATTCCAATTCGGCTTGTAATTGTTTAATATCTTTTTAGGTAATTTATTTATTGTTGTATTTTTAGCTGTGAGCAGCCCGAGTCCTTTCGGAGAGGGGCGCATACAAGTCGAATTAATAAATAAATAAATAATAAATATCTAGACCCCAGTCAGGTCAAGACTGAGGGATAGGCTACAGAATAAGTTACTACAGAATAAGTTGCTACAGAATAAAGTTACAAGAAGGCAGATTCCAAAGGAAAGTTAGGAAAAACATCTTAACGGCAGCAACAATGGAGCTAATTCCAAAGGGAAGTCATGCGTTGCCGCCCTTTGGCTGGGTGCTTTTAATGGAAGTACTGGATAGCCATCTTTTGGGGATATTGAATTCCAGAAGATTGAACTGAATGACTTTTGAGCTTCTGTCCAAGTCTATGATTCTCTGAACATGGCCTGACCATCTAGAGGGGACCAGGTGGGAAAATACACGAGACTTGCATTTGCACCCCAAAGCATATATTCACCATGTATTTTACGAGGAAATGTAGATAAGACAGGTTCAAAAAATCAGCACTCTCCTAAGCATACAAATGCACTAGGAATCCACTGGCAATGTCTATTTTTCTGTCTGAATTCATGGAGACCTAGCCCTAACCCTAAGTGGGTTTGCCCCCAGTAGGATTTTCCCATGTATTTGACCAGGAAACATGGAGAAGGCACTCTTGAAAAGTCAGAACCATCCTTATGTTACTGATGCACTTCAAATCTATTGGTGATGTCTTATCCATGCATGTAGATGGTGGAATCATCTTTTTTCAACAAAGGGGAAACAGTCTTATGTTAAAAAAAATGTTTTCTTGTACCCACAGAAACCACTGTGAATGTGGTGATATGTTCTCTTTGATAGGTATGGGGTTTCTTTTATGCCTTTTTAAAAAAATCGACTTTTGTTTGTGTGAATAACATAGATGAGTTAATCCTACTGGAATTTCATGCATTATTTGTGGTAATCCTCTTGAATAAAATCATGCTCCTGAAAATCAGCATTTTCCACCAAATTGCTGACCTTTGGTGTATTTAGAGAAAAGGCAGACTAGACGCTTAAATCTGAAGAGACAGGAAAACTCTTGTATCAGGACGGTCCCTGTTCAAACTTTGCCACCGCAATGAACTGAATAAAAAGTTGGAGGACAGACATTCTTATTGTCGGCTTCACCCTCTGCCTCATACCCCATCCCCACAAACTTTCACCTACAAATCAATATACAAAGGAGATGTTATACTGATTCTTGGTCAGGCACATTACAGTTCAGAAGATTTATTGCTCAAGCTATATTTGCAGATTGTCTGGGATGCTACACATTCACATTCTGTAGTGAGCAGTGAGATTTGAAGTCTCTTCTGACTTCCAATTTCTCACTCCAGAGGTGGTACTCCGGTAGCGGAAATTTTGAGTAGTTCAGAGAACCGGCAAATACCACCTCTGACTGGCTCTGCCCCTATCTATTCTCTGCCTCCCGAGTCCCAGGTGATCGGCTGGGTCTTCTTTGGTTGCCCTGCACAGGAGAACAGAGCTGGAAAGCAGGTTAGTGGGGCAGGGAGGGAATAGAGATTTTGCAGTAACCTTCCCCTGCCATGCCCACCAAGCCACACCCACCAAGCCACGCCCACAGAACAGGTAGTAAAAAAATTTGAATCCCACCACTGGATTCTATGCAATGGACTTCTGTAGCAAGCAGGGAGATTTGAAGTCTCTTCGAGGCTTCAGTTATTCTTGTTAAGTCAACGACTACCTATATATAACTTAAAAAAAACTTTCTGTGGGAAGAGCAGGCCTTAATTGGAAAGTTCTAGAAGGGAAGAAGGAAGACAGGTTAACTCCCAGCGATGACCATACGTATTAATTTTTTAAAGCACATGGCTCCATCCTTGTGTATTTCGAGACCTGGCTGGCCCGGTGGCATCAGGCAACGTGACTATGGTATTTTGCATTGTGTTGAAAGCATTTCCGAGTTCCACCTGAAAGTTGATTTTATTTCGCTGGTTCCCTCCAGGTGTTCATGGGTTTGGCAACTTCACCCTCCTCTAAATATTCCTAGTAGTTGGGTGTGGCAATCAGTCTTAATAAAAATTTCATAATGATACCCATCCCACTATTTATCCCCCAGAGTCTTTCGCAATCATAAAAGCATAAGACTCGATCTCTTCCCTTCCTGTCGCCAGGATGGGATTTGTTGGGTCTCAGGTGATAATCCCAAAGGATGGGGTAGATTCCCCACAGGATAGATGCAGTTTTCTGCTGGCAAAGAAAAAGCAGCAATAATTTTCTCTCTTGAACATCTACATTAAAAAAAAAAAGAGCATGTTTTTCATTCCACTGTCAAGCCATTCCCATATGGTGGGCACATCTCCAGGTTACAAGGAGAGAAACTGGAGATTATCTGAAGACGGGAAAAGAGATGAGCAAATGCTGAGCAATCCAGTTGCAATGGGGAAGGGAAGCGGAGCTGGTTTTGCCTAGAGGAGAAAGGAGATTAAGAAGTAGGATAACCATCTTAAATAGTTGGCACTGGCAAATCTTCCCACAAAGTTGGAAAAAAAAACATGCTATCAGGATAGAGATGAAGATCCATGGAGATTCTCAGTCATTCAGGTCCTGTTTTTTCCTTGAAGATGTTTCGCTTCTCATTCAAGAAGCTTCATTGGTTCCAGCGGGTGGGTGGGGGTGATGGAACTATATTCCCATCTACCAAAATATTGTTTTTTTCCCCTGTCCCCATCAATGTTCTGCTACCATTCTTAATCTAGTGAGCTTTCGAAAATGGCCACTTACAGTGGAAATGATACAGGATGCAATTAGTATAGTTGATTTGAAATTAGTTGTTTCTCAAGAAAGGAGCGTCTATTCTAAAATTCGACTGAATCATGAGACAATGGAATGGAATGGAATGGAATGGAATTTATGAAAGAATAGAATGGAATGGAATAGAATAGAATTTATGAAAGAATAGAATGGAATGGAATAGAATAGAATAGAATAGAACAGATCAGAACAGAACAGAACAGAATAGAATAGAATAGAATAGAATAGAATAGAAGAATTTATGAAAGAATAGAATGGAATGGAACGGAACAGAACAGAACAGAACAGAATAGAATAGAACAGAATAGAATTTATGAAAGAATGGAATGGAATGGAATAGAATAAAACAGAATAGAATTTATGAAAGAATAGAATGGAATGGAATAGAATAGAATAGAATTTATGAAAGAATAGAATGGAATGGAATAGAATAGAATAGAATTTATGAAAGAATAGAATGGAATGGAATAGAATAGAATAGAATAGAATTTATGAAAGAATAGAATAGAATAGAATTTATGAAAGAATAGAATGGAATGGAATAGAATAGAACAGAACAGAACAGAACAGAATAGAACAGAATAGAATTTATGAAAGAATGGAATGGAATAGAATAGAACAGAATAGAATATCAGAGTTGGAAGGGACCTTGGAGGTCTTCTAGTCCCACCCCCTGCTTAGACAGGAAACCCTATACCATTTCAGACAAAGGGTTATCCAATCTCTTTCTTTTTAAAGTGACTGAACTGAAGTGCGTGATCCCATGAGCGAAGAGCAATATTATTTCTCTTTCATTCTAAATAAAACCCAAGTGATATTAAGAGAAAATGTCAGACCCATTCATTCCGATGGAAAGTACTATCCTTTGAAACCAAAGGCTAGATTCTTTCTTTTAAAAAAAACCCACACAAGTAAATCTTTTTGTTCATTTAGCCTATTCGCTATTTTCGGTAAAATATCCCTTATTTTCATTCAGTGCTTTCTGTTGTTATCTAAATGTCACCCAAAACATTGGACACAAAAGAGGCCAGGCATACTTATTAGCAAATGGATTAACATCCTGCTCAACAAAAGCTTATGTCTTAAGGCCTCAGCAGCCTGTTACATAAAGCATTTTTCTTCCTTGCAATTGAAGGAGAGAGAGAGAGAGAGAGAGAGAGAGAGAGAGATGCATGGGGTTGATCAAACAGACAAGAAAAACAAGCCCTTCAATATTTATTTGTGTCAAGCTTGGGAGTCATTCTTGTCATTCAAAGGTCAAAAGTAAAGTACAACCGGTTGCAACCCAATGATCCAAACACTTCTGGCATTTGAAATGGTTCTGCTCTCGGGGTGACCAGGGCTTAAGCCATCCCTGAACCAAGGCTGGGGTGCTGGGGGTTCATAGTGGTTCGGGAGAGCCCCTAGCTAAGATTCTGTGGAGTTCGGAGAACCCTCAAATCCCACTCTGCCTGGCCCCGCCCACCTCACCCCTCCCCTCCCAAGAGTCCCTACGTGGCCCATTTTGGATGCAGGTAAATGCAGGGCACGTGGGGAGGCTTGGGGAGGGTGAAAAATGGGCCTCCCAGAAGTTCGGGAAGGCTGGAAATGGGCCCATTTCTGGCTTCCAGAGAGCCTCCAGAGCCCAGGAAGTCTGTTTTCACACTCCCGGTGGTTCGAGGAAAGCTTCCAGAGTCTGGGAGGGCAAAAACACCCCCCCACCATGGTGCAGGAGATCAACTAGGCCACTCCCACCATGGCCATGCCCACCTAGCAACGGGGCAGAGAACCCATTGCTAAAGTTTTTGAAGCCCACCCCTGACCTGAACGTAGACTGGGGGGAAGACATGCTCCATTCTTGAGCTCTGAGGTCAGCAAACCAGAAGGCACTGACCTGAAATGAAGGCAAAGAGCCAAGTTAAAGGATTGTTGGGCCCCTTCTAACACCCTCCCATTTCAAGTTCACAACTATTATTGTGTCTGTGTTCCATAAGTAGATGGGGACTATGTCTGGTGGTGACCCAAAGAATGGAGGGACTTGGATGCTAGGACATCTCCTTGCTCACGTCCTTGAGTTTTTATTTCATTTTGGTCATTGTCTCCCTTTTGATGTTCCCTCAAAAGGCATCTCCATGGGGGGGGGGAAATATTCAGGAAAAAAGAGCCCTCCCCTTTTTAAAATTTAGTTATATGGCCTTGTCAATTAAGAACTAGAAGAGTTACATTAATGACGGTGTCAACTAACCTTAAGTAGATCAAGAAACAGTGTCTGTTTTCTATGGGCAAGAATGAAACATGCTTTATTTGATTTTCATTTTAAGCCTCAAAGTAAGGTCAGGAAGCCTGTAATGCCATTGCTTCTTGGTGGTGAAGGAAAAGTGGAGAATATCTATGGAGATTTTCAGTTCTCCAGGTCATGGTTGTCCCAAAGGTGGTTTTTTGTTTTTTTGTTTCAAAAGACAGCTGGACTTTGTTTTTCCTTGAAGACATTTTGCTTCTCATCCAAGAAACTTCTTCAGTTCAGAACTAAAGTGGAGGAATCAGTTATTTCGATATCTCCATAAATCAAACGGTCCTGCAGGTGTGAAGGTTAGCTCACCCATGAATAAGCTGAATGTGGCCATCTCCTACAATGTCCAAAGTGCAACCTAGCAATAGTTGTGCAACAACTGATTTACACGTTTTAATCCCTTTAAATAATCGGCAGCATTTCTGAGGTTTGATTGCAATGAGATATTCTAGCAAAAGTTGAGTTTCTGGTTATGAAGACACCTCAAGGATATTGTGCCACTGTGACAAATCTAATCCAAAGGTGTCCAACTTTGTCCACTTTAAGAATTATGGACGCCAAAATCCTGGAATTCCCCAGGGCAACCATGATACACGTCCATGCTGGCTCAGAAATTCTGGGAGTTGAAGTCTGCAAGGATTAAAGTTGCCAGGTTGGACACTCCTGATCTAAACAGAACACAGCTCCTTCAGTTCAAGCATTGTCAGAGCCCTTCTTTTGGTGAAAGATGCTTAGCTGGTTTCTGATTTGCTTCTGCCAGTGTCTTCTCCAGATCTTTCAAATCCACCACGTATTCATTACACTGCAGTAAAGTGTCCCTCCTCAACAGCTACTTGTTATGGGGAATGGTCTGTGTGTGTTTTTTCCCTCCTTTCTCTCACCTCCCTCCATCTTTGCACAGAATGTTCCACAAGATCAGTCAGGAACGTTAAAAACAACAGTCCCTAACTGGGTCATTTCGAACAACTTTGCTTCTTCGTTGTTATTCAGAACACCGAGTTCTGCTCGCTTTGGGCCGTGCCAAGCTAGCTTGAGATAGGAATGAGGTTTTCAGCCCTCCCACCCGGGTCAGGGAACATGATTTGCTGCCATGAAGTCATGCTCCTTTGCTTGGATGGCTTAAAAAGACTAAGCGGTATCCTTGGGAGGTCAGGATTCATTAGCCATGACTAGATTGGGCCTCTGTTTTTAGCAGCAAAGTAACTCTGAATAGCACACTAGATTAGGAAGATAAATGAGGGGAACTGGAGGGAGGCATTGAAGGGACGAGAAGATGCTTCTGTTTTCATCCTGGGGAAAAAAAATGTCCTCTTCTTTGTTGTCTTTTATCTCCATCTTATTAACAGGCATCTCCTAATTTGCCAACCAAGTCTAGAAATTCAGAGAAAATTTATAATTAATCACATTAAAGTGATTAAGATACACACACACAGCCTCTCCCTCCCTCCCTGCCTCTTTCTCTCTCCCTCCCTTTGTCTTTCTCTCTCTGTCTCTCTTTCTGTCTCTCTCTCTCCCTCCCTGTCTCCATCTCCATCTCTGTGTCTGTCTGTCTGTCTGTCTGTCTGTCTGTCTGTCTGTCTGTCTATCTCTCACTCACACACACACACACATTCTGGAAGAGGAAAGATTGCAGCATTTGGGATTTTCTGAAAAGGTGGGTAAGTGAAGACACAAAACTAGGTGTGTGTAATATTTTTTTTTCCTTCCTCCCTTGCAATATTTAAACTCAGTCACCCATAGAAGCCAACCATAGGGAGATTCAGATTGATAAAAGCTAAGCACTTCCTTGCATGAGGCATACCTGAGCAATGAATATTTCAGCTCATTGCCCTTAATCTAAAACCACACCTGTTTAAATTCTGCAACTGCTCACCATCCATTCCAGGGTTGGCTACCATTTTTAATAAGACAACCGGGCCATCAATGGCTACTAATCTCAATGGTGGCATCAGAATCATATATTAGACCAGTTTCATTTCAAACTTGGCAACTTTGAGGTGCACAATTCCCCATCCAGCAAACCTGCCAACTTTGAAAATATTTGAAGTGGCTACACAAGGTTGTCCAAGCACACAAGACGAAGCAAAGGAGCCTTGTGTTTGTTCTTCAGATGCAGGGCCTCAAAGTTGTTTCCCATGGCAGTTTTGAAGGATTGTTGAAGCAAAACACTCTTTGAAGTTTTGCATGGATGTCAAACATGCCAAGAGGTTCCAGGATCCGCCTGGTTGGTGATAGATGCACGATGGAAGGATTAATAGTCTTTGCCAGAAACCAGTCAGTCTCACGTATTGTCCACCCTGCCCCTCTCCCCTTAATACAGGTAGTCCTTGACTTACAATGGTTCATTTAGTGACTGTTCAAAGTTACAATGGCACTGGGAAAAAGGATAGTTATATTTTCCTTTTACGACTCTGTAATCCCTTTTGTTCTGGATGGAGTCAGGGTGACTAAACGGAGCTGAGCATTTACTGGCCGGATGCCCTTCCTGATGCCTACGGGGAGTTCACAGCACATATTTTCTCTTTGCGTCCTGATGGAGAAACGTCTGCCCGCTGCCTAGGATTGAACTCCCAATCTTCCTAGTTGGAGGCCAACATCTTCACCTCTAGGCCACTGGGTTGCTCTCCAGCTCTGGATTGACACTGCTTTGCTGAAGTTGGTTTTTGTTATTCTTGGGCAGGTTTTCTATACAGGTAGTCTTCGACTTTCAACAGTTCATTTAATGACCTTTCAAAGTTATGGCTCTGAAAAAAGCGACTTACGACCGTTTTTCACACTTACCTTTGCAGCATCTCCATGATCAAAATTCAGAATGCTTGGCAACCGGTTCCCATTTATGACGTTAGCAGTGTGCCCAGGGTCATGTGAGCCCCTTCTACAAACTCCTGACCACGAACTTAAACAAATGCAACCATATCATTCGCTTAACAACGGAGGGGAAGAAAAGTCGTCAAATGGGGCAAACTCCCTTAGCAACATAAACATTGGGCTCAACCAGCGGTGGGATTCAGCCAGTTCGCACCACTTCGGGGAGAACCGGTTGTTAACTTGCTGAGCAGTTTGGCGAACTGGTTGTTGGAAGAAATCATTAGGGCGGAGAACCGGTTGTTTAAATTATTTGAATCCCACCACTGGGCTCATCTGTGGTCGCAACCTGAGGACCTCTTATATACTGTTTGATTTTATATTGAAAAGCTGCCAGTCCCTGGCAGCTAAAGTGAAGAACGTCTGTGAACTTCTCTGCAAAAAAAAGGCAGTTATCGATTTTGCTGCTCAGAATCCGTGTTGCTCCATCCGTCCCAGCCTTTCCCAAAATCTAAACAATGGACGCATCACATGTCGAGTTTCCACACCAGGGTTTATGCAGTCTAGACTGATTGCCCCTCCCTCCCTCCTCCACCTTCGTCCCTAATGCTGTTTTCATGCAGGCATAATCTCCAACCTGAAATTGCATGATGCCTCATGTGGCTTCAAAGTATAGTTTTTGCAACAATTAAATTAAGCCCCTGGAAAGTATGCCTAACCCGAAATTGCTAGGCAATTAACATTCTCCATTTTCAGAGAACTGCTTAGTTATCTGTGGCCTAGTTACAGCATAAAGGAAGAAGCCAAAGGGTTCAGGGCATTGCTTGTTCTGAAAACAGCCTGTTTTTTCTTTCTTCCCCCAATAAAGGGCACCTTTGGAAAGGGTGGGGAGGGCAGGGGGAGGAAAGGCAGATTCTTGCATAACCCCATCAGATCACAAGGAATGAACCCGGTGCCCAAGTTCGTCCTTGATTTCCTTGTCAAGGAAACTTTCAGTTCCATCTTAAAGGCAAACAAAACAAAACTAACGAAAATAAACAGAAGCATCTAATATGGAGAGTTTGCCAGACAGACAATTTATCTACAGCTCCAGACTGAAAAAAAGAGCATTTTTTTGAGGGGGGGTATGCCCATTGTTAATCACAATACGAGGCTGCTGTGTCCCTCAACGTAGAAATCCGGGATCTACCTGGATTAACAGGGCTAGGCTGGCCAATATTGATGCTTTGTGATGGAGATCAGAATTGTTCGAGTGAGACTCGTTTGCAAACGTCAGAGGGGCTCAATTGAGCTTTGTTCCACCGCATAGTTAGAGAACAGTGAATGGGAACATTAGAGCTGTTTTAAAGTGACTTCCTCAAGATCTCAAGAGTTTGGAACATACCTGGTTTGGTCCTGGATCAAAAATTGGAACTAAGAAAGAAATTATTCTGAGGGCAGGGTTTTCTCCAAGTCGGCACCTTCGGATACGTAAGGACTACAATGCCTAGAGTTCCCTGCCAAAAGTAGCAGGGACGATGCAGGATGAGGAGCGAGGAGGCAGGATTCAAGTCCAGTCAAAAAGCTTTTGGGGTGTTTTGGGACAAAAGCACGGCCCCAAATTCAGCAAAACTGACCTCACAGGGTTGTCGTTTGCAAGTAGTGAGTGTGTACTGACGGACGCGGTGGCTCAGTGGCTAAGGTGCTGAGCTTGTCGATCGGAAAGGTCAGCAGTTTGGCGGTTCAAATCCCTACTGCCGCATAACGGAGTGAGCTCCCATTACTTGCCCCAGCTTCTGCCAACCTAGCAGTTTGAAAGCACGTAAAAATGCAAGTAGAAAAATAGGGACCACCTTTGGTGGGAAGGTAACAGCGTTCCGTGCGCCTTCGCACCTTCACACCTTCGCACCTTCGGGTGTTTAGTCCTGCTGGCCACATGGCCACCGAGACGTCTTCCGACAGTGCTGGCTTTTCCGCTTTGTAATTGAGATGAGCACACTGCCCCCTAGAGCTGGAAATGACTAGCACATGTGTGTGAGGGGAACCTTTACTTTTATCTTTACCGACTTGTACTTGCAAAGAAAAAGTGGAATATAAGTGTAACAGAGAAAGAGATCTGGAGAGTTAGGTTGAGTTAGGGACAGACTGGGTTAGGGGAAAACAGCATTATAAAATCGGTGCATTAATAAATGCAACTGTGTATGTATTTTTAATAAAAAAGTAAATAAATACTGCAAATGTACAGGCAGTCCATTCGTCTACTGGCCTTTCAAAGTTACAACGGAACCAAAAAGAGTGATCTACAATCAGCCCTCACCTTTATGACCATGGTAGCATCCCCATGGTCACGTGATTAGATACTGCTAGACCTCAACTTGCGACCACAATTGAGCCGAAGTTTTTTTTTGTGGTGAAGTGAGACGTTTGTCAAGTGAGTTTTGCCCCATCTTTACCTTTCTTGCCTGCCATTCCTGCAGAGCTACACTTCCTGGGAAGAAAAAAACCACACCGAAGTCCTTTTCAAGGAACACAACCAAGGTTTGCAACTCTCCCTGAAATAGGCTCGGATTGTGAAAGCTAACCTCATTCTCCCAAAACATAACACTGTGAGAAAGCCAGATGTTAAAAAGGATTCAATCTAGGCCTTGAAGAAGACTACCGAAAACCATCTTCCTTAACCAGCAGATGCCCTGGTAGCAGAGATGGGTATTCAGCAGGTTCTGACCAGTTCTGGAGAACCAGTAGTGAAAATTTTGGGTAGTTTGGAGAACCAGCAAATCCCACCTCTGACTGGCCCTACTCCCATCTATTCTCTGCCTCCTGAATCCCAGCTGATTGTCTGGGTCTCTTTTTGTTGGCCTGCACAGAAGGGAGCTGGAAAGCAGGTTAGTGGGGTGGGGAGGGAATGGGATTTTGCAGTAACCTTCCCCTAGGAGTGGGGGATGGAATAGAGATTTTGCAGTATCCTTCTCCTGCTACACTCACCAAGCCACGCCATGCCCACCAAGCCATGCCCACAGAACCAGTAGTAAAATTTTTGAATCCCACCACTGCCTGGTAGGAATGCAGCTCTTGGGTCCCCCATTTATGTTGGCCTTCAGGAATGCAGAATCTCATGATTGGAAGGGACGGTCAGGAAAAGCTGTCTGAGCTTACACCGTGGAGGAAGTCCCTTCTCCTGGGTTCTACTCCAGTGTGATACAGTGTGGCACAGGACTCAGAAGCTCCTCTCTGGTTTCGTGTCGGAGAAGAGTCAAAAAACCCAAGATGACAATCAGCTGGGAAAGCCAACCTTAACTCATTTCGCATTCCAAGTTCAAGTATTGTCAAAGCCTCCCTTGATTCTCTTAAATTCCTTTGTCAGAATTTGGAAGTGACAGCATGCAACCTAGAACGCACACGGGCTGATTTGGTTTTAAGTCTTTGTCTTTTTTTCCTCCCCAAGCTGCCATCATACCAAAAGAAACTAGCTGGAAGAAAGAGCCGGCATGCTGAAATTATGTTTTTTTGTTGGCTTGCTGCTTCGTTCCTTTCTCCAAAACATACAATTCTCTTTGCAAGAGGCAATGTGAGCTGCTGGAATCTGAAAAATACCAGGGGAAAGGAGTTTTGTAAGTCTTGCAAATGGAATTAGGTTTGGAATTGCACTTGGAATGGTGATCCGATGCAGTTCAACGCAGGGGTGCTTAAGGGGTTGATCCCCAAACCAATAAAATGCTTCCCTTCCCATTGTTATCTTGGCATTTTTCAAGGCAACATCGATGAGGTGATTTTATTCCACTGTTCAGACAGGATGTAGTCATCTCAACGTGTCTGGCATGGGACAGAATCTTAAGGAAGTGACCTTGAGGTTGATGGCCCTTATCTAGGCATGATACGCCAAAACCTGATAGAAACTCATCTTGATAATCTGCCACATTCCCGTCCTGTCATTTCACCTTTGCCCTGTTTTAAGGGAGAAGTTTTTTTTGGGGGGGGGAAACAAAACACCAAAACAAGCTGCAACACATCAGCAGTTCATCAGGAGTGCCCTGCGGAAAGACAGAAGAGAACATGGGTTGCAACGTCAAGAAAAGGCAGGGGAAAGGTGAATTGATGTCAAAACTCAGCTCCTTGCAGAAAGGGTGGGATGAATAGACCTGGAATAAGGAAAAACACTGGGTAAACCCAGGGTAGGAGACGACCAGACTGAGCCCGAAAGAGGGAGGGATCAAATATGTCATAAGTCTTGAGTTTCTTTGCACCCGCAAGAGATCTAAGTCCAGCCCACCTTGAATTCCTTCTGTTTTTAACTCCCGCTCTTTTCCCTTGGCTGTTAGTAGTTCAGATTCTTGTAGAGAGCTTAAGCTCACAACAACTCTTTATACTGTACACATTTGAACTGTCTGGATCTCCTGATTTCCCTGGTGCTTAATCCCAATGAAGGATATGTCAATATGTAAGAAATTATGAGCCGGGATAGCCATAACAAGAAGTCAGCCAATGGGAACTGTTTGGTGACTAAGAAACAGCACCTGTTGTGAGTCATGTCAGATAGCTCGGAGCCTGGGCATGGCTTAGGGTAACTGGTCTGTATAAATATAGAGCTTCTGTGATTTCTGAGTTTTGGTGGTTCTGGTTGCTTGTTTCTTGTACTTGCTACCACGTTGCAAGAGCTGCATAGGTGTTGTATACATGCATCATGTTTTATATTACTGTATATAAACAAGTTTCTTCTATAAATGAATCCTGCTGAATTATTTGCCTATGTGCTGGTTGGATTGCTGAAAACTAACAGGATAGCTTGTCTGCTCCCTCCAGCTCTTCCTCTACTACAGGAAGCTCACCAATTCCATTAGCTTCTTACTTCAACTCTACCCAAGAGCAGCCAAGGGAGGCAACACTGCCACAGGGTCAATCCATCAATCCTTTTGAAAGATCAGGCCTTTTCATTTCCAGCAGTTTTCAACTGTAAACTGAATCATCCTAGTTAGCTCCAAAGAACTGGTTTGTAAACCTGTATTTCCGTTCCTTCTTCCTCTTCCCTTCCATGTGATGTCCTGTGAATTGACTTTTTCAACCATTGTACACAAGCTGTTTCTGGAGGTTTTCTGGGTGGGAAGAATAACCATGTTTTAAATAGAGGTAGTCCTTGTTTAACGACAGCCTGGTTTAGTGACCATTCACAGTGATGGTAAGAAGCAATTTTGCGACCAATCCTTACAGTTAACCCCATCGATCATCCATGAACAAATGATTATGAACAGTTCAAACCCAGAGCAGGGAGAAAAAAAACTGAGGTCACTAAGTTTGGAAGACAGCAAAGGCAACCCCCCAAAATAGGATTGTTCACACTCACATTCAACAGAAGATCCTGCACAGAAAGATCTGAGATGGTTTTGGGCAGTGTTGGCGAACCTTTTCGGCACCGAGTGCCAAAACAGGAGCACCAGAAACAGGAAGAGCAGCTCCCCAGCATGCATACACGCACTGGGTAGCTGAGCTTCCGATTTCTGGCACGCATGGTCTTCCGGTTTCTGTTGCACATGCGCATGCAAAGACCAGCTGGCAGGGGAGGTGCTCTTCCGGTTTCTGGCGCTACCGTGTGCACGAAAACCACTAAAGAGGATCCATTTGAAGGTAACATTCTACGTCCAGCACTAATCTGGGCGTAGCCAACTCTGAGATACATAATTCAGGCGACGGCTGGCATGCCCGGAGAGATGGCTCTGCGTGCCACCTCCGGCACACATGCCATAAGTTCACCATCATGGGTTTAAGGGCAGCGTTTCTCAACCTTAACTCCTTTAAGATGTGTGGAATTCAACTCCCAGAATTCTCCAACCTGCGTGGGGGTTGAAGTCGTATCTTAAAAGTTGCTGAGGTTGAGAAAGACTTATTTAGGGTAACGGTTTACATGAGCTGTCCCACAAAAAAAAAGACTCCAAACTGGTAAGAGTTGATAAATCTGGAGAGAAGGAGAATTCATATCCCTTCACTCTATTCATCACATCACCAAGTCAAAATTCTAGCAAGTTACAGAGCACTTTTTTAAAAAAAATTTGGAGGGAAGGAATTTAAAAAAAAAATCCCTAAGGGAACGCATGACCTTTCCAAGGGCTGTGCAATGCACATGGAAAAGTCACAAGGAGTTTCTCATGGATCGTAATTGCTCACAAGTTTGGAGTAAATTAGACTGGCAAATGTGTCCATCTAACATTGACCCAACTTAAAAAAAAAGAAAAGAAGAGGAAGAGTGGGGGAAGCAAGGTTTTGGATAGGTTACTGGGGAACTGAGAAAACCCCATCAGAGTTCAGGAAAGTGACTGTGGTTTGGCTAAATGATGAAGAAGCCAAGAATATCTATCTATCTATCTATCTATCTATCTATCTATCTATCTATCTATCTATCTATCTATCTATCTATCTATCTATGCCAAGTACCATTCACTGATCACGAAATCTCCAGAACTGTAAAGCCTACAAACTTGAAATTTGCCACCTATGTTCCTCTTGCCTTCTAGGTGCTTGCTAAAAAAGGATTTTTCAAAATGACCATCAGAGCATTAGTAGTTCTTATACAGCAATTAACACACTCTGATGATAAGTGTTCTGACCCAAGCCTTGCTCAAATCAAACAAACACAAAGTATGTATAAAAGCAAACCTTTTTAATGCAGCGCTGTGAATTCTGTTCATTCACAGCCAAGAGTCATTCAAAACTTAATTGTCCCAGATAAGAGCAAGCCCTTTCAAGGTTGCAAAAGGCTGCCAAGAACAAAAGACTAATTGCAGATAAATATCCAAAGCCAGAAGTTTCAAAAAACAAACCGGAGTAAGCAGGGCATCAACGAGGACTCTGAGTAGAAAGAACTTCTTTGCTTCCTGCAAAGAAGCCAACCCCAAAGGCTGGCTTTTATCCCTTATGGGAGGGGCCATCACCTTCCAGCCTTACTCCTGAGTCTCCCATGCTGCTTCAGCTGCTGTTTTCGAGTAGCCCTGCGCGCATGCGCATTGAGTACAGGCTCCCCGGGGTCCTCTTCGTCACTGCTGCCAGACTCCACAACCTCCGAAGGCAGCATCCCACTCTCCGTTGGTCCTGGCCCCATCCCTGCATCACACGCAGGCCCCTCATCCGAGTCCTCGCTGTCAGAAACCTCAGCCGTCTGCACCTGCTCCCGGCAAACCACAACACTAAAGAGTTCTATTCCCCCTCCCCACCTGAAAAGAACTCTGTTCCAACTGCCAGTTGCCTCACAATCCGTTACCTCAGTTCAAACTGGCAGACGTTCTACTCCTTCACCCAGGAGCAGCCTGGGACTCCTTACAGCACTAAACATCAGTACTTCACCCAAAATGTTTACGCCTTCCACGTATAGAACCGCTTCCAGGCTCAAGACGGTGGGAGCGATATTCCCTTATGTGTTTCAATCACTGACCACCACTGACCCAACGAACCAAATTTCTCCTGCATAGCCCAATCACTGCTAGTTGCCTCACATTCCGTTACCTCAGTTCAAACTGGCAGATGTTCCACTCCTTCACTCAGGAGCGGCCCAGTGCTCCTTAAAGTACTAAACGTTGGTACCTCACCAAAATGTCTACGCCTCCACCTATGGAACTGTTTCTGAACTCAAGGCGGTGAAAGTGATATTCCCTTATGAGTTTCAATCACCGACCACCACTGAGCCAACGGATTGTGAACAGAATTTCTCCTGCATAATGTCCCAGCCCAAACTCATTTCTTACACTGACCTCAGTTCAGACGAATCTGTTCCTTCTACCGTAACACCACTTAAAGGGGAAAAAACACAGGAAAAGATTTAGATTGCGATTAGGAAAACACAAGTAAGGGAAGCTGCGAAAAAGTATCGTCAACATCATCCCGAAGTCAACAGAGAGGCTGTAAAAAGTATGCATCCAATAACCCCTACGTTAATCAGGCTGATCACAGTGTCATAGCAAAGCACAGGTAGCCAGCTAGTGGCTTAATACAGGGGAAGAACAAGGAGATGGCTTGCATTGCATAGGATTCTTTGTGGTCAGACATTCAAGGATGCTCATTCTGAAAAAAGCCAAGGCGAGCCGTTATCCCTTCCCTGCTACAGTTAGAACACACAATCATAGGTCGAGAAGGGACTTCAGAGATCTTCTAGTCCAATCCTCTTCTCAAGGCAGGACACCTTACACCATCCAGTGAAATAGGAGTTGGAAGGGACCTTGGAGGTCTTCTAGCCCAACCCCCATGCCTAGGCAGGAAACCCTACACCACTTCAGACAAATGGTTATCCAACATCTTTTAAAAACTTCCAGTGTTGGAGCATTCACAGAACCTCAGTGGCGCAGTGGTTAGAGTGCAGTACTGCAAGCTATTCCTACTGCAATTTGGCAGATCAAATCCCACCAGGCTCAAGGTTGATTCAGGCTTCCATCCTTCTGAGGTGGGTAAAATGAGGACCCTGATTGCTGGGGGCAAGAGGCTGACTCTGCAAACTGCTTAGAGAGGGCTGTAAAGCATTGCAAAGCGGTATATAAGTCTAAGTGCTCTTCCTTCCTTCCTTCCTTCCTTCCTTCCTTCCTTCCTTCCTTCCTTCCTTCCTTCCTTCCTTCCTTCCTTCCTTCCTTCCCAGTGGTTACAGTGCAGTATTGCAGGCTAGCTCTGCTCACATTGCCAGGAGTTTGATTCCTGACTAGCTCAAGCTTGACTCAGCTTTCCATCCTTCCGAGGTGGGTAAAATGAGGACCCAGATTGTTGGGGGCAAGAGGCTGACTCTGTACACCGCTTAGAGAGGGCTGCAAAGCACTGTAAAGCGGTATATAAGTCTAAGTGCTATTGCTATTCACAACTTCTGGAGGCAAGTTGTTCCACTGGTTAATTGTCCTGTCAGAAAATTTCTCCTTAGTTCTAAGTTGCTTCTCCCCTTGATTAATTTCCACCCATTGCTTCTTGTCCTGCCTTCATGTGCTTTGGAGAATAGCTTGACTCCCTCTTCTTTGGGGCAACCCCTGAGATATTGGAACACTGCTAAATGATTGATTGATGCCTTCCCTTTCTCCCATCCTTCCGACGATCCTCAAACTCCGATCACGTTTTTTTTTAATGTTCCATCATCCCCAGCCAACATATATCCCGCCTGGAGCTGACAGAAGCTGGAGAGCCGCAGGTACCCCGTTCTTGCCCAAGGAAGGTGAACAGAATGTCAAAACATCTCAGATGTTTTTCTGGGGGGCAGCTGGTTCTCGACGTGCAGTCATGGAGTCTGCCCATCCTGTAGAACACTAATCCTAGACAACGAAAGACGCACAGGCCTAAAAAAGTTCACCGACATTAAAAACCCACAAAAAGTTTTATTCACATTAATATTATTAATGCAAGTGTTGCTCCCACCCCGATCTTCACGAAATCTACTTACACATGGTTGGAAAAAGAACAATATATATCTCTATGGTGTTTTTTTTTAAAAAAACAACAACTATCACCCAAGTTCAGAGTCCATGCCCTTTACACATCTTCATCTTCATCATCGCTGATCACATATTTCTTCTGCTTCTTGCTGACCTTCTCATCATCTTCGGCTTTTCTCTTACCGGAAGGCTCACCCTCCTGCAATTAGAAAAAAAAAAATTCAGACACAAGGCACTCAACGCTGTCCAACTATTTACAAAGTCTGCACTACTATTACGGTTAATCTCCTCATCACTCCTTATCACCCATCTCCTCCCACTTGTGACTGCATGGCTGTAATTTTGTCGCCTGTATCCTTATGATTTTTATTGACTGTTTCCTAGTATGATTTGATTCCTTATTGTCCCCTATGACTATTATTAAGTGTTGGACCTGATGATTCTTGACTCTTGACGAATGTATCTTTTCTTTTATGTACACTGAGAGCATTTGCACCAAGACAAATTCCTTGTGTGTCCAATCTCATTTGGCCAATAAAGAATTCTATTCTATTCTATTCTATTCTGTTCTGTTCTGTTCTGTTCTGTTCTGTTCCGTTCCGTTCCGGTTCCGTTTCATTCCATTCCATTCCAGTCCATTCCATTCCATTCCATTCTATTCTACCCTACCCTCTATTCCAGAGGTCTCCAAACTTGGCAACTTTAAGACAAGTATTAAAGTTGCCAAGTTTGGGGATCCCTATTCTATTCTCATTCTCATTCTCATTCTAATTCTAATTTTAATTCTATTCTATTCTCTTAGGTCCTTAGGGTGAAATCACTTGGAGGTTAGTTTTATAAACTCCTTACAGCTTTACGTAGATATAAATTCTGAAATAATGACAGTAACTTTGCATATTATTATTATTATTATTATTATTATTATTATTTATTCGACTTGTATGCCGCCCTATTCCCTAAGGACTCAGGGCGGCGAACATTAAAACAGAGAAAAATTTACAATAAAACAGAATTAAACAACTAAACAAGCCAAATAAAGTTAAAATAAAACCCAACCCCGGGTCATTCAAGGCCGGCCCGTTGGAACAACCAAGTCTTCAGGTCCCGGTGGAAGGAGCGGAGGTCAGGGGCCAAACGGAGATCCACGGGGAGCTGATTCCAAAGGGCAGGTGCTCTCACAGAGAAGGCCCTAGCCCTGGGGACCGCCAGCCTACAATATCTGACTGACGGCACCCCAAGGAGGCCCCTCCTATGAGAGCGAACAGGGCGATCGGAGAGTGATGCTGGCAGGAGGCGTTCCCGCAAGTACCATTGAGTACCGCATATTGAGCTGGGGCTGAGTTTCTCCCCTATTTTCCCAAATACATGTGATACATCTTAATACAGATGGTTGCCTTCCAGATCAATACATTTTTCCGCTAGATTCTTTATGAATATCTTGAAAAATTCAAAGGTTCTCCCACTGTAACCAGTCTTCTAAATTATTTCTAGGCAACCAACAATGACTTATGATTAAAAGGATGCTCTTATTTTTAAAAAATGCAAATGTCTGGGCATGCCACAATAGTTGTGTCACATGCACTGTGGGTTTTTTTATTTAATGCTGAAGCGCCACTCTGTGGTGAAGCTGAGTAACACTCAAACTGAATAGCTTGATATCTTGAAAGAGAGGAAAACAAGCTTTCCATTATCTGTTATTAGGAGTTCAGTTCAGGGCAGAATAAATAAACCCCACAACGCTGCTGAGAATCTTCCTGCTTATCAACTGTCCCTTCCCCAGCCATAATCCCACCACTGTAGGTTTTTTTTTAAAAACAGAGGCTGGTTGGCTATCAAGAAAGAGAGTTTTGATGATGGATTTCTGCAACGGCGGGGAATAGATGTGGGTGGCCTTTGAAATCACTTCCAGCTCTGGGTTTATATTTTCTTTTTATAACCCTGTAATCCCTTTATTCTGGGTGGAGTCGGGGTGACTGAATGGAGCTGAGTGTTTACTGGCCAGATGCCTTTCCTGACGCCTACGGGGAGTTCGCAGCACATATTTTCTCTTTGCGCCCTGATGGAGAAACGTCTGCCCGCTGCCTAGGATTGAACTCTCAACCTTCCGATTGGGAGGCCAACATCCTCACCTCTAGGCCACCGGGCTGCTCTCCAGCTCTGGACTTACACTGCTTTGCTGAAATTGATTTTTTTTGTTATTCTTGCACAGGTTTTCTATACAAGCAATCCTCGACTTGCAACAGTTCATTGAGTGACCTTTCAAAGTTAAAAATGGCACTGAAAAAAGCGACTTATGACCATTTTTTACAGTTACGACCTTGGCTAATCCCCATGCTCATGTGATCAAAATTCAGGTGCTTGGCAAGTAAATCCAATGTCTGCCATGGGTACTTTTGGTCAGAAATCGAAAGCAAATGTTGTTTTTTGTTTAAAAAAAACCCACTGTAAATCGCACTTACGACCACAGGATAGTGCATACGGCTGAAAATGCAAGCTAGTTTCTGAGCACCCAAAATGCAATTATGTGACTGCAGTGTGTGTTTGTGTGTGTGTGTCTGTCTGTCTGTCTGAACTTTGAATCCAGATCGTAAGTACCCCTGGGGAGGTACGTCGTAACTCTGAATGGTCACATATTTATTTGTTTATGGCCTTATATTATTATTTAATCAATGATACAGGTTGATCTAAATCAGAGGTGGGGAATGGAACTAAGGCCCCTTTATGACTTGTGGACTTCAACTCCCAGAATTCCTGGCTCAGGAATTCTGGGAGTTAAAGTCCACAAGTCATAAAAGGGCCTTCATTCCCCACCCCCATCTAAATGATGTAAATTAGCTTGGCCGTCCACAAAGTCTTTGAAAAACAGCACACTTGCTTGTTATTTCAGGGGTGACTGGATTCAAATTTGGTCAGACACCTCAGATTGTCCTTTAAATGGCAGTTTCACTGTACCTCAACCCAGAAAGATGAGAGTTATGGACCAGCTATCAACTGATGTCCAGCTTCATCTGGATTCTCTCACCTCATCACTGTTGAGCTTCTTCGCTTTGAGCAACCTCTGGGCTTTCTCCTCATCCGAACCGTCGTCACTGTCCGAAGAATAAATCCGAGCGCGCTCCTCTGGAAGAGAAAACACGCATTATACACCGAAGTCCAGGCTGGAAAGCAAAACCTTAGATCTCCTGAGTGCAGCTTAGAAACTGGACATTAAAAACCGGGTTGGAATAAGCAACGACAGGCCCCTCGCTCTATGCAACCCGGCGGGGAAAATAAGATGAACGATACCGATAAGCTTATTTGCACAAGCAAACGCTGCGTGGTGCAAAAAAGGAGACAGAACAAGGGAAAGCAAACACACGGTGTGAAGAGAACACAACAGAAGGTACAAATTGAAGCATAACACCGACCCAGCTACAGTGTTTGCAAAAAAAGCAAGCGCCTGTCAAGGAAGAGGACAGGTGACCAAGTGACCTGCAGGCCGTTCAATAAGCTCAAGGCTTCCCCAACTTGGCGCCTCTCTTGAGGCGCTGGACTAGCCCGACTGGCTTAGGGACTGGTGGGCTGGAACCAGTTCAGGAGGAGAACGAGGGAAGGATACCTCGTATCCCGCCTTTGTATCTGTTCTTGATGGCTGCCAGGCTGATGGCCTCTTCTCCTTCTTCTTCTTCATCGTAGCGGTCGGGTTCCAAGTAACTGGCGCTCAGACCCCGCTGGTGTTGTTTCTCGCGCATCCTTCTCTGCTGGGATTCCCTACGGATGGACGCTCGCAGTCTTTCCTCCTCTTTCTGCAGGAGAGAAGAAGAGAAGCCGGGGTGGTTGCTTCAGGTTTCTGTGTTGGGGACTGAATAGTAGAAGTAGAATTCTTTAGAATTCTTTATTGGCCAAGTGTGATTGGACACACAAGGAATTTGTCTTTGGTGCAAATGCTCCCAGTGTACATAAGAGAAAAGATACATCTGTCAAGAGTCAAGAATCATCAGGTACAACACTTAATAATAGTCATAGTGTAAAATAAGAATAGAATAGAATAGAATAGAATAGAATAGAATAGAACAGAAAGAAGGAAGGAAGGAAGGAAGGAAGGAAGGAAGGAAGGAAGGAAGGAAGGAAGGAAGGAAGGAAGGAAGGAAAGAAAAGATATGGGGTCTTCAAAACTTGGAACTTTAAGACTTGTGGACTTCACTACCCCAATTCCTGAGCTAACAAGACTGGAGGAGGAATTCTGGGAGTTGAAGTCCACAAGTCTTAAAGCTGTCAAGTTTGAAGACCCCTGGCTTAGGGTCCCTTTAAGACTACAGAGATCAAAGATCTGAAGACTTTGAGCAGAAAGGCCAAGAAACAAGGCAGCCAAAATTTACAGTCCAGCTACTATAGAGAGGAAAGGAAAAAGGGAGAGTTTAAGGACGGGGTTTGATTAATGTTTACCTTAATCATTTCTGTGCGCTGTGACTCCGGATCGCGGCCAGCCATGGGCAGAATGCGGATTTTCTGTGTCTTTGAACATCGGTCTGCCAATGAGAGGGTCATCTTTCTGTGCGTGGCGCTGTCTGTGGAGTGTGGCCTGCGACAAATGAACCACGTTAATAATGCTCAGGAGGAAAAGGTGCCTTTTGAAAGAAAAAGGACAGCATGCCGTCAAATATTTGCACGCTTACCGGAAGGTCAATTTGGTCTTGAAGACGGCCTGTCCCTGAAGTCCCGTCCCTTGTCGGATGAAGAGATGGTTGTGGTCTCCCTGCAGGGGTGCTTTATACACGTCGAAGACTTCATTCCCCAAGTGTAAGGACATGCTTCAAAAAGAGAGGACCATTAATCCATCGAAAAACTGATCAAGGTGAGAAGCAACCTAGAACTAAGGAGAAATTTCCTGACAGTGAGAACAATTCATCAGTGGAACATCCTCCCTCCAGAAGTTATGGGTGCTCCAACACTGGAAGTTTTAAAGAAGAGATTGGACAATCATTTGTCTGAAGTGGGGTAGGGTTTCCTAGCTAGGCAGGGGGTTGGACTAGAAGACCTCCAAGGCCCCTTCCAACTCTATTTTATTCCTATTCTATAGTATTCTATTCTACAGTATTATTTTGTATTGTATTGTATTCTAATTTTATTTTCTTTATTCTATTCTACTCTAATTCTAAAGTATTCTTTGTATTGCATTCTATTCTATAGTATTATTTTGTATTGTATTGTATTCTAATTCTATTTTCTTTATTCTATTCTATTCTATTCTATTCTATTCTATTCTATTCTATATTCTATTCTACAATATTCTTTTGTATTGTATTCTAATTCTATTTTCTCTATTCTATTCTATTCGATTCGATTCTATAATTCTATTCCACAGTATTCTTTTGTATTCTATTCTAAATTCGTTGGTGCAATTCACAACAATCTCAAGTTTTCCCCACCTTCAATTAATTATTATTATTATTATTATTATTATTATTATTATTTAGATTGTATGCGCCCTTCTCCCAAAGGACTCAGGGGCGAACATACAAAAAGCATATACAATAAAAATAAATAAATAAAAACAAGTCCAAATTACAAAACAGCTAAAACAGTAAAATTACAAAATAAACAAACTCTTAAAACTACCCGCCCCCGTGGTCAAAGAGGGGCAAAGAGGTGAAGCCAAGAGGGAAATGTCCCCTAGGAATAATCTCTTCTACCCTCCACCTCCAAACGTGCTTTAAGCTTCACAGTTTTCCAAGTGTCAACTTGCCTCCCGTCAGACCACTTGACGATCCGTGCGTTACTTTCTCGGATCTCCTGACCTTCTTCATCTCGGCGAGTTCGCCAGCGTATTGTGTTCTCTACCTTTCGAGGCACAAAAGGGTACAAAGAGGATTGCAGTCAAGGAGCAAAGACGATGGCTGTGCAGTCAGGCAGGCAAAGTAGGAGAAGAGGAACGCCCGGAATTCTAAGCCCTACCTTCAGTTTTAATCTCGTCCTGCCTTCTTCATCCAGCATTTCCTCGTCTTCAAATTCATCCTCGTAATACTGAGGATCGAAAGGCCTGCGGGACAGTAAGAAGATTGCACAAATCCTGTCAAAGAGTTCTCTCACTCTAGGCACAAAATGACCAGGCTCATAGTATTACCCTACTTGGGACATCTAAAATACCACTTACGCATCATCACAAAATCTCCAGAACCGTAAAGCCTACAAACTTAACATTTGGCCCGTATGTTCCTCTTGGCTTCAAAATGACCATCAGAGCATTAGTATTTCCTATATTATTATTATTAACATGCTCTGATGCTAAGGTGTTCTGCTCCCCATCCCCACCTGAAAAGAAATCTGTTCCAAATGCAAAACATAAGCAGAGGAGTTACAGTTTCAGTTTTAATTTCACAGCACCTTTAGCACGGAACAGTTGAGCTAAGCCACGCCCAGGCTCCTTGCTGATTCCTTCTTGCTCACACAGCAAATACTGTTTCAGTTTCCAAACAGCCCTCAACTCTCTCACACACTGACAGGACGCTAGCCAGATGAATACCGATGGATGCTGGTAGGCAGAGGCAGAATTTTTTCCCCTAAATTTTCCTCCCCAAAAACTAAGCCCGATCACATAGTTTCATAGCGAAGCACAGGTATCGAGCTGGTATTATGCAGAGGACTAGCTTGCCTGAAATAGCTCAAAAGCTGGAAAAGGTGAAAGGAAAGAGAATCATCAACTAAGATTTTTAAGGCACTTGCGATTATCTCACTGCAGCCAAACCAGAAGCCGGGAGATGGTTACGCTTCCTTAGATATCGGATTATAAAATCCCATTGCAATTCTAGGGGGCTCCATATTAGGGTGATTTTATTACGGTTTTACCTTAATTTAAAGTTTAGTTTAGTTTAGTTTATTGTCACTGCACCTTGTACAACGAAATCAAACACCATCTCCAGCGCACATCATGACCATGAAAATAAACACAAACAGACATCCTTCACATTCTATACATTGAATTGAAAACCCCTGATATTGCATTAATATTGCCCTATACAGCAGAATTCAAAAGAGCTACTGCCCTGGGATAGAAGCTGTTTTTCAGCCTATTTGTCCTTGTTTTTATTATTCTGTACCGTCTGCCGGATGGTAATAGTTCAAAAAAAGGTTCCCAGGATGAGATGGATCTTTGAGAATGTTTTGAACTTTCTGAAGGCAGCGGGAGCTATAAAGCTTTTCCAGAAAAGCGGGAGGGCAACCTATGATCCTCTGGGCAATGATGTTAACCCTCTGGAGTGCTGTCCTACCTGCCACTGTGCAATTGGCAAACCATACAGAGGTGCAGTAAGTTATTGTCTCCTATATTGCACTGTCTACCTATCTTACACAAGCACACGCACACAAACATACAGACATCTATATTCTGACGCTTTACTTAAATTAAATTGGTGTATTAGTGATTGCATGACTTCTGCAGATGCCATACGCTAAATAAATAAGTCAGCAGCAGGGTGAGGGTTGACTGAATGTGGCTGAATATGGAATGTGACTGAATGCGTCAGTGGCGATGGAGGAAAAGTCAAAAAGGAAGGCAGATACGCTGCTACTAATTGAACAGCTGCACCCATTCACATAACAAACGTGGTCGGGAAAGTCGTAAAACGGGCAAAATTCACTTAACAAACACCTCACTGAGCGCTTGATTGTGGTCGTACGTCCAGGGCTCCCTGCATTCTTCCAAGATTCGGCTTATAGTTTTCCCCCTCCTTTACCTGGGTTCCACACTGAGGAAGTTGGGAAGCTTTACAAAATACAGGTCGTTCCCCAGATCCGTGTTGACTTTTGGAATTTCTACTTCTATCCGTGTTTCAGGGAGAGGCTCTTCCTCCTGCTGATCCTCATTCAAGCCATTCTCATCCTGATCGAGAGGAGGAAGAAAAGACCCCAAATCGGTTATGAAATGAAGTGAGCTGAATATCCCTCTGTATATTTGTGCTCCAGGTCTTTTCTTATGCGTTCTCTTACTGAGAATTCTGATGCATGGACTCAACGTGAGGCCTGCTTAAAATATTAGCTGAAAGAAGGAAGCAAAGGGTGGCTTCCTGCTAAATGAGGAAGTAAAACAGCTACAAAGAGTTATCTTGCCATCCTTTGCCTTGAAGGGGATATGCCATGCCCCCGGTGGAGACTGACTCCGAGGAAGAGGAGGAACAGCCAACAGGGAGTGGGAGTGTGGCTCCAGAGGAGGAGGCTGGGGAAGGGCAGAGGCTGGCTGAGCAATCAGAGAAGGATCCAGGCCCATTTCCTGTCCATCTCAGGGCACACAGGGAGGAGAGGATCAGGGAAAAGCATGGTCTACTAGGGAGGAGAGGGCCATGATCCTCCTCAGGGCTTACAGCTGGGAGCTATGTATATAAGTTTGTAACTGTGTAGTTAGAATTGCTGGAGTCAAAGTTAGTGTTTCCTTTGAAGGAGGTTTATCTTTGTTGGAGTTCTTCCCAAGGACTTTCCCCGGTTATCTGCTTGGAATGTATAATTACTTATCTTGGTTTGCTTCGGAACTCTCGCTGAGACGGTTTGTTTTTGTTTTCCTTTTGCCTCATTATTTACTTTTGGGACTTTAAACTGTGACTAATGAAACAGTTAAGTTGAAGGCATTGCCAGACTTTAATTCATGTTTTGGGTTATTTTGAGAGACTACGGGTCAGCACAGGACAGATGCTAATGGGGCACTACTGAATTGGGTGCATGCCTCCACCTCTTTGTATATATGTGCATATCTTCAGTAGTTGTTGGGGATAAATACATGCCAACTACTTGCTGGCTTCAAATCTAGCTATCTTTAGAATACTGTTTTTCGGCTGTCTGCAATCTTACTTTCCTTATTACTACATGCTATTACATAATATGTTACATTTGCATGCAAGGCAATTCACATGGGAACTTGGAAATTTTATTTTGTGAAGTAAGCTAAACCAAGAGGCTCAAAGCTACCTCTAGAAGAAACTTGAAATTCTTTACTCTTAGTCAAGGAAAGAAGCAACCGAGAACTAAGGAGAAATTTCCTGACAGTTAGAACAATTAATCAGTGGAACAACTTTGCCTCCAGAAGTTGTGATTGCTCCAACACTGGAGGTTTTAAAAAAGATGTTGGATAGCCATTTGTCTGAAGTGGTGTAGGGTTTCCTGCCTAAGCAGGGGGTTGGACTAGAAGACCTCCAAGGTCCCTTCCAACTCTGTTATTCTATTCTATTTTAGTCCACTACACTAGGTTTTCCTCTGCAGACAAAATTTGTCTGTTATCTTCCTAGTGCTCCAATGTGGTGTAGCTAAAGCAGGTGTACAAGACAAACAGACTAACTGTGCTGAAGATTAATTCTCAGTGATCCCTTCAGAAAGCAGCTGTGAATTATCATTACTCTTTTGCTAACAGGATTGCACAGCATCCAACCTTTAGAACTACAGGATCCAAAAGTGGAGGCTATTCTTTGCCACCAGTGCTGGGACCTCTACTTACAATAGGCTGCCCTGGCGTTGGTGGCTTGTCTTCTCCGTCACTTCCTGAAGAGATATCATCTGCTCCTCCAAACAAATCCATGGCATCTCTGTTATCTTAAGCAGAAGGTTAAACAGAAGAATTATGGTATAGAAAATTACGAGCGAATCTGGCAAAAGGAAAAATGAGAGACGTACAAAATCAGAGATGGAGTTGACCAGAAGCTGGTTTAGAACAAGGCTCAAACGTCAGCATAATGATAAAGTTAGTAAACCAAGTGGGCAAAACAGTGATACACACACACAACCTCCTACACAAGAACATCCTTTCTTTCAAGGGGCTCAGTGGGATATATATGGCCTTGTGAGACGATCTCTTAGGAGGAAAGCTGAGAAGGAAATGATTAGCTGTTTTTTAAAAAGACCAGTAACACGATTTCTCTTTTCTTTCCAAACAAAGGAGTAATTTGGGCACATCTTATATAGCAAAGGTCTTCAACCTCGGCAAGTTTAAGACTTGTGGACTTCAACCCCCAGAATTCCTGAGCTAACTTGACTGGAGGAGGAATTCTGGGAGTTGAAAGGCCACAAGTCTTAAAGCTGTCAAGTTTGAAGACCCCTGTTATATAGTATTTGCTGCAACCTCCAGGTTTGGAGAAATTGGATCAGGATGAAAGATCCAGTCCACAGTACAAATAGCGGCCAGTCCTGGTTTAAAGGAAACCTTCAGTACTTGAACGTCAGAACTCCTTACAGCCTCACCCACCCATAGAGCCCTGTGAAGCTACACCTATGACACTTTTGAGGGGGGGATGTAAAAAGGTACAGCCGAGCCTGGAAGTTTCTGCGCTAGGCCACAGCGGAAAAGAAGAATGGCTTGCCACTTAAAATCAAAGCGCAATGCAAACAGAAGAGGAGAAAGCAATACCACTTACTTTTTTGCCCTTCTGTATCGCTTTCCATTTCGGAATCGGATGCAATTCGCTTCTTGCTCTTCATCTGGGGGATATCGTCGTCACTGTCGCTGCCTCTTGGCGATTCTGTGAGCACAGACATTTTTTTTAGCCCCCCATCCAGGGTTACGCACCCACCCCGACCAGTCGTTTCAGCTGGAGCCCTCAGATGCTAGAGAATACAATCATCAGCATCCTCTGATCCCCCATATTTGCATGTCAATTAAAACCTAATTCGGGGCCACATAAATCAAGCAGACCGAGAAGCAGGTCTGAAGATGATGTACTCATCTCTGAGAAAAAAAAGCTGGCCTAGTTTTGCTTAACCAAAGTCTGTCAAGCCATATACAGTGACGAACTGCTGACAGTGATTTATCTAGGACAAACATGCCCACATGGCCAAGGGCTCATTTTATTTCTCTTTGCAGTTTAGAGACCACCTGACTCTACAAGACACTGCATGGCTTATCAAATTAAAAAGTAGAAATAATAATAATAACAATAACAAAAAAACAACAACAAAAAACTACAATAAAAACTATAGCCCAGAGGAGAACTTTACAAGATAACATTCTGCCGGGCTCAGCTCAGCCTAATCCAGAGTTTTTCAACCCCAGCAACTTTTAAGCCACGAAGACTTCAATTCCCAGTTAAGGTTGGCTGGGGAATTCTGGGAGTTGAAGTCTTCAGAGCTTAAAGTTGCTGAAGTTGAGAAACACTGCCCTAACCCAAAGCCTGGGGAACAGCTACAGTTTTTGCAATCTTTTGAGCATAATAGCAATTGCACTTAGATTTATATACCGCTTCACAGTGCTTCACAGCCCTAAGCGGTTTTACAGAGTCAGCCTATTGGCCCCCAACAATCTGGGCCCTCATTTTACCCACCTTGGAAGGATGGAAAGCTGAGACAACCTTGAGCCTGGTGGCATTTGAACTGCCAAACTGCAGGCAGCCGGCAGTCAGCAGAAGTAGCCTGCAGTACTGCACTCTAGCCACTGCGCCACCATGGCTCCTAATAACCAAGATCAATGGAACAACCTAGGCATCCCTCTGGATTTGCTTAAACTCCCATCATTCCAAAGCAGCGTGGCTAGAGTTCACGAGCGAACCAGCTTTAACGACGGCACCAAAGAAAACCAAGACGAAGGCTAAACCTTAAATATATTTCTCGCTCATCCACAAACCCCCATTTCTTTTACCCGATTTGTGCTCGCGTTCCTCTTCCTCCTCTGACAAATGGCGCTCTTCATCTTCTGAATGCTGAGGCCTCTCGTCGTCTGAATTTGGAAGCTTCTCCTCTTCCGAGTGGGCCACCCGCTCATCCTCATCCTCCGAGTTCTGCATGTTTTCTTCATCGGAATTTCGCGGCCTCTCCTCATCCTCCGAGTTCTGAAGCTTCTCTTCGTCAGAAACTTGGGGTCTCTCGTCTTCCTCATCAGACTGGTCCATCGTCTCCTTGTGGTCCGCGATCTGGGTCCTCTCTTCGTCATCCGAGTTCTTCTCCTCCTCATCGGAATGCTGAAGCTGTTCTTCATCATCTGAATTCTGGAGCTTCTCGTCCTCCTCCGACTGATCACTCTTGTCCTCCCCACCCCATTTTTCATCCTCGGAATGTGCTTTCTCGGATCCTTCCGCCTCGGAGTGGCGGCTTCCTTCCTCTGATCTGTGATCTTCATCGTCTTCCTCATCGTGCGCAGCTTCCGAGCCACTGTGCTGCTCGATCTCTGACTGGTCGTTGTCCTCGTGTTCAGAGTGTGCCGAGCCTTCGGAACGAATGTAGGAGTGTTCGGACTGGTTGTCGCTGCCGCTGTGGTGAGACACACCGTCGTCCTCACTGTCTTCACCAAACAACTCTTTATTGCTGGGTTTTAAAGCATCTTGATCATCCTCTCGGTCGCTCTCGCTTCCGGAAATGTTACTAACAGAGCCAGTGTTCTCTCGGTCCGAATCTGAGTCAGATCCGGAGTCAGTGTCTAGCCAAAACACAGAGAAAAACCATAGTATTCATCAGAAAATAAGAATCAGATGTCTTACAAAGCAAACACAGTATAAAGAAAGTGAGCCAGCAGCAAACAGGAGTGGGGTTACCAGATACCTGAACAGGCAAAGGAGGAAATGGACAATTAGAAAAGGCTGCAAATAGGGGGGAAACCTGCAAAAAGTGTATTTCCATGCACCTACATGTACATTCAATTTCCCAGCCTCAGAAAGACTGGTTTCACAATTGGAACATTTTTTCCAATTAAACTTTCCGACACGGAACCAAATTTTATTATTATATTTTTATCCTGCCTTTTTTATAATGTAACTCAAGAAAGTGCACATTCCTAATACTCCTGCCTGCTAACAAGGAACCCTAAAAAGTGGGTTAACCCTGAAAAGGCCCTCTGCACATGCTCAGAGGAAGGAAGGAGGGAGACAGAGAAGGAAGGGAAAGGAAGGAAGGAAAGAAGGCAGGAAGAGAAGAAGGAGGGAAGGAAGGGAAAGAAAGGAGGGAGGGAAGGAAAAGGAAGGAAGGAAGAAAAGAAGGAAGGAAAAGGAAGAAAAGAAGGAAGGGAAGGAGAGAAGGATGGAAAAGGAAGGAAGAAAAGGAAGGAGGGAAGGAGGGAGAGAAGGAAGGATGGAAAAGGAAGGAAGAAAGAAAAGAAGAAAGGAAAAGGAAGAAAAAAGGGAGGGGAAGAAGGAAGGAAGGGAACCCCGAAAAATTCTCGGACGGCGTTTCCAAATTGGGGCGGGCCCCCGCGCATGCGCGACCCACTCCCTCGCCTCACTTCCTCCCCCCTACCTTTTTGCTCCGGTTCCGTGTCGGCGTCGCTCCCGAAGAGCTCCTCCATGTCCGCCATGCCGAGCGAAGCCCGATTCTCAGGCCGGAGCCACGGGCCCGGCGATGCTCGGTGACCCCGGAAGCGGCGCTGCTCGGTGACGTCACCGGGCCGCGACCTGGCCCTGAGCGGAAGGGGCGGGCTTCCTCGCAGTGATTTATTTAGGGAACAAAAAAAAAGGCGGTCGGTTGCTTTTCCACCTTGCCACGATTTCATGTTTGCCTCTTGACTTTAATATATCTATGGCAACGCCTTCCTCGTTGAGAAAAAGGGGAGCCAGACAGGAAGTCGTTTCCCATAGAGATAAAATAATAGAGTCGCACGAAAAAAGTGTCTTATGACCATCTTTCACCCTTATGACCGATGCAGCATCCCCATGGTCACGTGATTTACAACCAGTGATTTACAACCAGTTGCTTGACAACTGGTTCATATTTATGACGGTTGCAATGTCCCGGGCTTGTGTGATCCCCTTTTGCAATCTTCAGACAAGCAAAGTCGATGGGAAAAAACCAGATTTACCTAACAACCGGGTTACTCCATTAACAATTGCAGTGATTCCCTTAAATGCGGCACAAAAAGTTGTAAAATGGAGCAAAAGTCACTCAACAAACTTCTCACTTAGCAACATAAATTTTGGGCTCCGTTGTGGTCCTAAGTCGAAGACTATCTGTAGGGTAGCCTCTTTCTCTATCACCATCTCATCCCAGTTGCCTCCATATTATATTACAGCTTCCATCATTCCCAGTGAACACAACATCAGGCTGACCTGATTGACGAGAGCTTTGTCAGGAAAAATTTCTTTGTAATCCATAATGTTTGTTTAAAAAAATGAAAGATGCACCTGGTGCTATAAAAATGCATTCACTGTAGTGTTGGATGCAGACCTTTGACTGTTAGTGTGATTTGGGAAGTAATCCCATTGCACTAAATGATGACAATAATTTATGGGAGGGACAGAAAAATTTTCTGTGATAATTATTAAAAGAGTTTTTTAAAACATTTTTATTATATTAATGACAGCATGCAGTTTGGGTTTGGGATGAAAGTCTGTTCTTGGTTTTTTTTTTCCCAATGGGAATCTCAACCAAAACATTTTACAGTTTGTAACATAGAAATGGTGTTATTTGCATCAAAAATAATAAGACAGCTCCCTCCTAAACATACTGATGTGCTACCAATCTGTTGAAGATGTTCATCTTCCTTACCTAGGTCATGGAGACCTAACTTTAACACTAAGGGGGATTTTCCCAGGTATTTTACTAGGAAACATAGATAGGGCAGGTTTGAAAAGTCACCCCCCTCCTAAGCATAGCGGTGTGCTAGGAATCTGTTGGCGAAGTCCGTTTTGCTCTCCAAATTCATAGGGACCTAACCCTAACCCTAAGTGGGTTTCCCCTCCTATGGGATTTTCCCATGTGCTTTACCAGGAAATGTAGATAGGGTGGGTACAAATAATCTCCCCCCTCCTAACCATATCAATGTGCCAGGAATCCATTGGTGATGTCTATTTTGCTGTCTGAAATATTCAGGAGAATGATTCAAATCACATCAGGCATGCAGAACTTAAACTCAGGTACTGTTCCTTGGATCCAGATTTGACGTATTAACTCTAGTATGAGTTGCAAACCAAGCCACACATGACATTTAACAGCAAAAAAAAGTCAATGTTCTCTGATTTCAGAAGCTGCCCAAGCACACATAATGCCGTTAAGGAGACTTGAACGCTAGTGCAAGATTGCAATTGTTTCTCCAAAAAACCAAAAAGTTGCATCCCGTGATAGACACACCTAACTACAGTATATATATATAAGAAAGCAAAATATATGTAACTGTTCTTAAAAATATTTTTGGAAAGAGAGATCTGACATTAAATAAAGCTGGTGCTTTCTCTGTGAATCCTATTCTATATACAAAATGGGTACAACTGGCCCTAAGTTGTGTTACTGCTTATATTTCATCGCCTTCCTCTTAATTTTCCCAAGGCCAGCCTCATGGGCTATAGAGTGACCACAGTATGAAATTAGCAAGCTGTAAATCAGAAGCAGGAATTTATAGGAGTGGTGCTATTGCAGGACAATATTTCACAGTGATAACCAAGCTCAGTTTGTAGCATTTAAAAGCATCTCTTTAATTCCAACTGTTGCAAGGATTAAATTTTTTTTATCATTTAACACATTTTTATTATTTAAAAACATTTTTTATAATTTGAAGTGAATCAGGTGACCCCAAAAAAACAAGTTGAAATTGTGGAGCACCCCAGTTCAAAGTATGCGCAGGATTCTCTCTTTTTGACAACGGGGAAACAGGAACAAGAACCACAGAAAGGTGGGTGAGGAATTATCATGTCCTATCCAAAGTGGGATTCCTAATTTACAGCTTTCCTACCAAACCAGAAACTTGTTTTGGACAGAATGGGAAGTGTTTCCTAATTAGGAAGTAAGAACCATGGGGCAGCATTTCCTATAATGGTTTGTCTTGGGTAAACCTTAAATCTTCAAAATCCTGGACTCGCACTAGTCCAGTGTGTGCCACATCACTATATTAAAATGAAGGATTCCCCTGCACACTCAGTTGAGGTGCATCTTGATTGTCAAAGACAATGCCTATTATGGGATGGCTCCAAGAGAGCCTTAATGTGAAACAGGCAAGATCCCTTCCAACAGCCATCAATACGTGCTTCCTTCTCAGGCTCACCTTGAAGTAGGAACAGCCAGCTGAGGAGTTATCACAGACAATGTTCTAGGATGCCACAACAACGAGTTATGTAAAAGGCATGGCAGGACATGCTGGGAAATTCAAAAAGGGTAATTTTCTCTACCCAGCAGCCTAGCTGTGGACAAGCATCAGGGTGAGCTGCAACAGTGTCCCAGACCGTGGCTGGCCAGAACATGTGAAATTTGTAGGATAGTGTTTTTCAACCTTTTTGGCAACTTTCAGACTTGTGGACTTCAACTCCCAGAATTCCCCAGCCAGTTATGCTATGCTATGTTGAAATCCAGATGTCTCAAAGTGACCAAGGTTGAGAAACACTCTTCTAGGAGTCACAAGATATTTTTCAACTCACATAAATAGGGCTTGTTAAGCACTAATGGGCCAGCATGTTGTGTTACAGCTTAGCAGCCAGAATTTGATATGCTGCAATTTATACATACAAATATATTTTCTCTCTCTTTCTCTCTCACACACATATTTAAATACCGAGTAGCAGAACCCAACAGTATGCTGATGAAATAGAGGGGGAAATTATCTATATAAATACAACCACTTTGGGCATGACAGAGCAACGTGCAGACATATTCTGTTCTGCAAATTCATAGAGAAATAAGCTGCCTAGGATTAAGGCACCCAGCACCAATTTTTGCTAACTGATCTCACCACGAAGAGGGAAAATAAGCAGCAGCTAAAGCAACCCTGAAATCTTACAACGAAAACAACAACACTATCTTCATTTTGGGTGGGCCAGAGTGGGGCAGCAAGAGAAACATTAGCCAGAGCACTGACGTGCAACATAGTTGGTGGGTGAAGTAATCATTTCCCTTTGTTTTCGGGGGGAAAAATTCCCTCCATGACACACACAAAACATTGCTTTGATGCCTCAATATTAGAATTCCCTATTTCCTATCAGGATCATTTTCTCTCAATGGGAATTGAAACAGTTTGCCTCCGTAACAGTAGCTGTTGATTCTGCCACTTCTATGCCACCGATGTTATACAGAGTTGGCATTTATCTGCCCAGAAACTCCTGAAACAAAAAGGAATCAAACTGGGGACTGATGAGGCTGGCAGGTTTCAAACCGTGTATTGTATGCCAGTGCTAGTAATATAACTTTATCAAATATATATATAGAGAAAGATACATATATATATATATATATATTTACACACTCAACCGTATGAACAAAAAGAGGAATGCTAATTCCAGTCTTTTCCCTTCTAGGCAAGTAAGAAGAAATCTTGGGGTGGCTGAACCCCAGGTGAAGAAGTGGGTGTCCTTTACGGAGGTCCAGAATATCTCCTCTTTCGATGGCTGGAGGGTTTAGGGATGGTCGCCTTCCACTCTTCGCTTGCGGACTGTCCACACAGAACGGACGGAACAGGAGGGACAAAAAAGAGAAAGAGAGAGAATTAACTTTGGCCTGAAGTCATCATGTTCCGTTCTTCAGGAGGGAGGGATTACAGATTTTCCTTGACTTACAGCCATTCATTCAGCGACGGTTCGAAGTTACACTGAAAAAAGTGATTTACAACTGGACTTATGGCCGTCGTAGCATCCCCAAGGTGTCGCATAATCAAAATTTGGGCGTTTGGCAACTAGCACGTGTTGGTTTACAGTGTCCCGGGGGGGGTCATACAATCGCTGCTTGTGTCCTTCCCAGCTGGTTTCCAACAAACTCAAGGTGGGAAGCTGGATTTCCTTAACAGTCACTGTGGTTTGCTTAACCGCTGAGGTAAAAAGGGTCATTAAAAATGGCTGTGACTCATTTAACTTGCTGAAGCAGTGGAAATTCTGCTCCCAAATGGGGGTCATGTGAGCCTCTGTGGTTAGAGTGCAGTACTGCAAGCTACTTCTGCTGCAGCCAGCAGCCTGCAATTTGGCAGTTCAAATCTCACCAGGCTTAAAGTTGACTCAGCCTTCCGTCCTTCCGAGGTGGGTCAAATGAGGAGCCAGATTGTTGGGGGCAAGAGGCTGACTCTGTAAAACCGCTTAGAGAGGGCTGTAAAAAGGACTGTGAAGCGGCCTATACGTCTAAGTGCTATTGCTATAAGTCGAGGACTGCCTGTAATCCAACGGGATACTGGGGGCTATGCCCCAAAGGGACAAGGAAATGGATGGGGCTGGGATTAAAAATAAAACCAAGTTAGATTTAGTTCAGCTTTAAACAAAAAATACCGTTAATGTTTAAACAAAAAATACCGTTAATGTTTAAAATCAACGAAAGGCACCAAAAAGCTCCAAATTCCCTCTATTGCTATCGCAAAATGTACCAATTCGGTGGTAACCTTTGCAGCAATTTGGAAGACCTGCC
This sequence comes from Naja naja, assembly GCA_009733165.1. NCBI lineage: Eukaryota > Metazoa > Chordata > Lepidosauria > Squamata > Elapidae > Naja > Naja naja. The sequence goes on from CM019163.1 coordinate 6,839,141, forward strand.
CTGTACCTTTCAGCCCCAGGAAAGCTCCTGCCTCTGTATGCTCTGCCACCCATGCTCCACAGCCCTGTCTTGCCAAACCACAACAATAGCAGCAGCCGAGACCACGCGTGAGCAGGAGTTTTGTGCAGGAGCAAACGACAGAAAAAGCGAAGGGAAAAACGCATGCAAGGCTTGCGCGAGGGATGCATGCGGAGACATAATTAGGGAACCTTTTCAAGAGGCTTCTCTCGCTCAGTGCTTAATACCAAGTGGGCATTTTGCAAGAACCTCTTCAGAAGCTTCAGCGCTGAAGAGATGCAAGGAGATCGGCAGAGATTTTTAACTCCCAGACGCCAGGCTAAGGGTGGAAGAAGAAAGGAGAAAAGAACAAAGTACGAGAGAGAGATATCCCCCAGTCCTGGAATTTGGAGACGCAGAGAGCGGAAAGAAGGAGAGCAGAATGGCTCTCTCAAGACGCTGAAAATTAAACCCCAAACAAAACCAGATTATTATTTTGCTTTCCAGTTCAGAACGGTTTGTGTTACAGGGTGGAAGGCGTTCCGTCTACTCGTTCCGATGTCTGTTTTTCAGTTCATTCAAACGAGAGGTGTGTCTGTGGAGATTCTCTGTCACCTCTGGAATCAGCTTCCCCCGGGGCTCCGTCTGGCCCCTGACCTCCGCGCCTTCCGCCGTGAATTGAAGACCTGGTTATTTAACCAAGCCGGGCTGTGACCCTTTGGGGGGGGGATGACTTTTATTATAGTTTTGTTGTGTATTTGTGTAATTGTATCTTAATGGGGCTTGTTAGTTTAATTCTTTTTTAATTATTTATTGTTTCCTTGTTTTATTTGTGAGCCGCCCCGAGTCTTCGGAGATGGGGCGGCATACAAGTCTCATTAATAAATAATTCAGGTCATGCTTGTCCCAAAGGTGCTTTTTCCAAGAGGCAACTGGACTTCTGTTTGTCTTTGAAAACGTTTTGCTTCTCATCCAGAACTGAAGCAGCTTTTTGGATGAGAAGCAAAACATCTTCAAAGAAAACCCAGAAAGTCCAGTTACCTCTTGAAAAAGCACTTTTGGGAGATGCATAAAAAAACTCCACAGGCCTGCATAACACCAAGCTCTTGTCATAGCTGTGAGCTGTGATTCAATGCTCTTACCTAGTGTGATATTTTATGTCACCTGAACTGAAACATTAAAGGGGTTATTTTTGAAACGAACCTGTTCTGACCGACACCCTTTTCCAACAAATCAAACACAATCCAAAAGGAACAGAAACCTTGTCATGCTTTTACAAAATAATTAGCTGTGATGAGCACAAGCCTTGCCAAACTGTGCGAGACTTGCCAAAAGATGACAGACAAGAAATAATTTGCAAAATAAGAATCTTCAAATACAAGCTCAGGATACTGGAATGTCCACGAGGCTGGAGTTTCAAAACGTCTTTGCCTCCTGCAAAGTATGTTCCTTTCACAGCTGGCTTTTATCTTCTTGAAGGAGGGGCCATTACCTTGCAGCCTTACTCCCGAGTCGCCCATGCTGTTGTAGCTGCTCTTTCCTCCGAGCAATCCTGCGCACACACGTGCACTTGGCACAGGCTCCTTGGGAACCTCCTCATCGCTGCTGCCAGCCCCCACAATCTCTGAAGGCAGCAGTCCACTCCCTAATGGTCCTGGCCCTTCATCTGAGTCCTCACTCTCCTCATCTGTCTGCACCTGCTGCCAGCTAACCACAACAGAACCCATAGGACTATCTGAGTTTTCCAAAACGCACTGAAATAGATACCATGCTTTAGCTGATTTATGGCTTAAAAGAGTGAAAGGACTCTGCCCTTGCACAATACTAAGTCACACTGTCTATGGAGATTCTCAGTCATCCAGGTTTTCCAAAAGCCACCTGGACTTCCTCAGTTTTTTCCTTGAAAAAGTGTCACTTCTGAGCCAACAAGCTGCTTCACTTCCGAAACGTTTGCAAGGAAGAAAAGAAGAAAAAACACCCCAAGAAAGTCCAGGTGGCTTTTGGAGAGAAGCACCTTTGGGATGAATTCATATTGAAGTTATTAATAACAAAACCAAGCGTCCTCATTTTTGGCAGGAAGCCTGGATCGCTTTAAGAAAAATCAGTAAAGGAGGAAGCAAGTCATTCAGGAAACTTGTTTTTTTTTTTTAAAATGTGTATGATTTATTATTGCTGGCTCACGTGTACTAGAACGAGGAATCATAAGAAGTATCACTCCTTCATACAGCAGTGGGATCCTACCTGTTCCACCACCAGTTCAGTGATCGCGCACACGTGCACACGCGCCTAAAGCACGCATGCAGCTTTCCCCCACACCAGCTGAGGCCTGCAGTGCCAATCAGCTGAGAGGATAAGGAAGAGTGCAGGGGCAGGTGGGATAGCCAATCCTGGACTTTTCTTTCTCCTCTCAGCTGATTGGCTTTTTTTCCCCTCCTCTCAGCTGATCCTCAGAGACTTTTTTTTTTAAACTACTGGTTTGGGCAAACGGGTCCGAACTGGTAGCCTACCACCACTGCTTTCACAGCACAGCTTGTCTTACCTAAATCATTGTTCTTCGTGATCGCGGCGGCTGCTCTGGTACGGGGTCCTTGCTGCATGAAGTGATACCCAAACTTAAGGATCTTGGCGTTTTCCTCAAGCATCTTGGCAATTTCCATTTCTACGGGGGTCCCGAGCTGCTGCCTCTGTCAGAAATCACCCAAGGTGCAAGTCAACAAATGCTGGCGAGTTACAAGAGAGTTGCTTGAAGCTGATGGGGAGCACATCAGCAGAAAACAATGCCAGGATTGGGGGATCCATTCTCCTTGGCAAACTGCATGGCTTACATGGCAAGCAATTCTCACTCCCAAGGTCAAAACAAAGGTTAGAAGCCACGAGATATTAAGCTCAAAGAGTTGCATCTCATTCCGGGTCCTAATACGGTTTGTTTGATTTGGGCTTGGATGGTTGTGTGGACCAAATCAATCTGGTTCACGTTAGGTTGAAAAACACTCAGAAAAGTGCTTTGGAACATTTAGGACTGCAAGTGCAAGAAGCATCTCATTAAAGCAGCTGTATCTTTTTGCAGTATTAAGTTGGGGGAACCATCACTGACTCACTAAAGCAGCCTTGTCCCTTAACATGTTTCTGAAAAAGTTGGAAAAGAGAGGCTAGTGCCTTGGATGGCCACTGTGACATCAGGGAAGCAACATGTGTCCTCTGAATACCCCAAAGCCATATAGAGATTGACAGTCAAGGCAAGATGACTGATCAGTAGGACTGCCTGGGCTGGAAGACTTATGACTATTGTAGTAAGGAACAGACACACAGGCCACTTGGAGGGAAGGGAGAGAAGCAACAGGCATTTGCTTCATCCTCTGTGCCCCATAAAATCACTCCAGGATTGAGTTCTTCTTTAGTTTGAAATTTGGCACAATTTCTGCGTTCCCCAAACTATAGCCGACCCAAAAACGCTCGGCCCAAACTTCCAGAATGTTTTGGATTTGAAACAAAGTCCACTTCCTATCTCCTTCCCATCCCAACAACAGCAAAGCCTTGGAGACTTTTACTCTTTTAACAAGAAGGTGAACAACACCTTTCTTGGGTTTCATAAACAACTACCTCGATACCTGTGTTTCACTACAAAACTATGTGGTCGGGCTTAGTTTTTGGGAAGGAAAATAGGGGAATTCTGCCTCTGCCTACCAGCATCCATCAGTATTCATCTGGCTAGCGTCCTGTCAGTGTGTGAGAGAGTTGAGGGCTGTTTGGAAACTGAAGCAGTATTTGCTGTGTGAGCAAGGAGACAGCAAGGAACCTGGGCATGGCTTAGCTCAACTGTTCTGTACTAAAACTGGTTGCTGCTGTGAAACTGAAACTGAAACTCCTCTCCTTTGCTTGTGTTTTGCATTTGGGACAGATTTATTTTCAGGTGGGGACGGGGAGCAGAACTCCTTAGCATCAGAGCGTGTTAATAATAATAATATAGGAAATACTAATGCTCTGATGGTCATTTTGAAAAATCCATTCTTAGCAAGCACCTAGAAGCCAAGAGGAACATACGTGCCCAATTTCAAGTTTGTAGAGTTTATGGTTCTGGAGATTTTGTGATGATGCGTGAGGGGTATTTCGCTTTTATATATATATAGATTCTCCTGCAAGCGGGCAGGAAAACAGCCCTCAGAAATAGCCCTGAGGAAGAAACCCATCTTCCCAGCTTCAGTTTTAAAACAAGTCTCAGTTGCCCCACTTTTTAGACCGCCCCCCCCACTAGGTAAGGACGTATTGAGGTTACCTGGTTATCGATTTTGATCTCTGTCAAGGTGTTGTTCTCTCTCAGTGCCTCTATCAAGGCCAAAATGCCTGCGCCGGTGATGAAGTTGGATTCAACGTTGAGGCTGTTCAGGGCCTGGTTTGCACGCAGCATGTCCGCAAAAGCCTCAAGAAACAAAAGAGCGGCAATGAAGTCCACGCTGGACTGGATTCACAACAGGAGACACCCGTGCTACCTTACATACTGCCATAGCAAACGAGAGAAGTAGTTGCTGTTAGGAATGTTGGATACCTAACTATTGGGTTGTCAATATATCAACCAGGGTTACACAGTGATTGTATGTAACTTTAAGAGCATGCCGAAATGTGACTGGCTAAAGTTACTGCAATCGGCCATAAGGTGGAGCCAGAAACCTGGTTCATTCTTCTTCGTCTTCTTCGTTTTCATTTTTTGGTCTTGGTTGCTCTTCGATCCGGTGTGAGGTTTTTGCTACTGTTTTTGCAAACTCCGTGTTTATCGAACTGTATGTGATATTGGTAAGGAAAAGGGCCTTGGGTGGCTCAGGCTGTAAATGCCTGCTCTTAAGATCCAGCTGTCTACAATTACTGTAGGCTCGAATCCCACCAGGCTCAAGGTTGACTCAGCCTTCCATCCTCTTGGGGTAGGTAAATTGAGGACCCAAGATTGTTGGGGGCAATTAGCTGACCTTGTAAAAATGCCGCTTAGTAATAAGCAGACATATACAATGGAATGAAGGCTATTGCTGAGCACACTGGGTTGTATCCCAAAAATTGTAAGCCGCCCTGAGTCTTCGGAGAAGGGCGGCATATAAATGTAATTTAAAAAAAAAAAAAAAGGACACTGCCATTTGGAATTATCAATTTGACTACTGACTGATATTCTCCGTGTATGACTTGGACTGTTTTTGGACTCTGCTTAACCATTTACTGGAAGTAAAACCTACATTTCAGTATTCAGTATAACTTTTGTGTCACGTGTGTTATTCATTATCTCTCTCCTTTCGCTTCCCTGGACGTACTCATTCTCCTAATGGAGATATATCTTAAACAGTTGCCCATAAGTGGCACCTCCCACAAGCTAAAACGGAGATATATGGGGCTGTCCCTGCTTTGCATTTTCTTTCTTCCTGGTGCCTTCAAACATTTACGTCTATGACAGGGGTCTCCAACCGTGGCAACTTTTAAGACTTGTGGACTTCAACTCCCAGAATTCCTCAGCCAGCAAGGCTTCTGGGAGTTGAATTCCACGCGTCTTAAAAGTTGCCACGGTTGGAGACCCCTGGTCTTTGGAGATTCTCAATCATCCAGCTCATGGTTGTCCCAAAGGGGCTTTTCCCAGCAGGCAACTGGATTTTCTTGGCTTTTTTCCACCCCACTTTTCCTTGAAAACACTTCGTTTCTCATCCAAAAAGCTTCTTTAGTTATACTGAAGAACAACCGAATTGAAGAAACTTCTTGGATGAGAAGTGAAATGTTTTCAAGGAAAGAAAAAACATCAAGAAGAAAATCCAGTTGTCTTTTGGGAAAACACCTCTTGGACTTCAAATGTTACCTTGTTTTCCTGAATGGCCCTTTGCTTTACAAAATTGGCTTGGTGATACATTACTAACTTGCTTCTTAACTTTAAATAATAGTCTAAAATTAAACCGATGTCGTTGTCCAAGCCAACCAGATGCCATAACACTTTCACATTCACAACTCCTCCTCCACTTGAGGGATCTGACCAATGGGAGAAGGCTTAAAGAGATCTAGCCAGCCTCCTCCTCTTCTTAAGGACCAATCTGGCTCATTACAGTATCTTGGGTCATATTCTGGGATCGCCTCCTGCATCAAATCTGATCCATCAGTTGCATTTGATTCCCCAAGGCTGGAAGAGCCCAGACAGATGTCGAAAACATCTTTCCAACACCCTCAACAGTGTTAAGATTAAATAGATGTAAACAACTGTCTTGTTGAGTAGCTGGGCCTCTCTCTCCCAGCGCCAATGACCTCATATTAAGACACAGTTGTGAGTGCCAAATCTGGCTTTTGCTTACCATGGCCACGGGGTCGTTGCTCCGAGTGGCTGCAAGACTGAAGCTCTTCACGTAGGTGTTCATTTCCAGGGCTTTGGCAAATTCTTTTAGAGTTGGAATGGGGATGTTCTGGAAGTCAAGCAAAAAAAAAAAAGCAGCCTTTTGAATATGACTCGAACTCTTATTAGAGTAAAATGTGCTCCTTTCCTTTCTGAACGGGGTGGAGAACCTGTGTATTTACAGTTTCTGATATTCTCTTCCAACACACAACAGCAGAGGGCCAGGATAGCAAATGTCGCCCCATTTATCATCCTCATCAATTGCAATTCTACAAATTCTATAGTTGAGATTATTATTATTATTATTATTTATTAGACTTGTTATGCCTCCCTCTCTCCCTAAGGACTCAGGGAGGCTCACAGAATAAAAAATACAATACAATAAGTTAACTAAAAAATAATTAAACAGTACAAGCCTAATATTAAACATTAAAAGTATTAACACCATTAAAAAAAATTTTTTTAAAAGAAACTCCCCTCCCCTCTTGGTTCAGTCCAGGCCGATCTGCTGAAATAACCAAATCTTTAGGTCATGGCGGAAAGAGCGGAGATCCGGAGCCAAACGAAGGTCCAAGTGGAGTTGATTCCACAGGGTGGGTGCCCCCACAGAGAAGGCCTTACCCCTGGGGCCCGCCAGCCGACAATGTCTGGCCGACAATATCCCAAGGAGGCCCTGTCTGTGGGAGCATACAGGGAGATGCTCTGCCCTAAATGAGATATTTTACTCGTTCTACTCAATTCTTACCTTGATGTTGTTCAGGTTTACTTCAACAAGGCGAGGATCATTATCTTTAACCCTTTGCAAAGTCTCTTCCACATTTGTGGGGTTTGGTGGTTCATCTAAGACCGGGATTACCTTTTCACCTTTAACTACATCTGAATTAAAAGGTAAAAAACACCTATTATAGGCACTGATTGTATTTCCGTTACAAGTAAAGTCTCTGCTAAACCAACTCTTCCTACAACTGATATAGGATGGGACTTTTTAAGTAGCATCTGACCCACATTTTTCATGCTCACGCATCACTGCATTACTACCAACTCAGAAAGTGAATAGCAATTTAATTAGTTATTTTAAAAGATATATATTTCTTTCAGGATAACCAATTTCTAAATCACATCCTGGGGTAGATTGTCAATAGTTAAGTCAACAGGACTTCTCCAAACATTGTCATCGAACTAATTTTTAAACGGGAAGTACAGGGAAATTATTAAGTTTATGAAGGTAACCCTGTGAAGGATATTTCATTTACTGGTTTTTCATTCAGATTTCATTTAATCAAAAGTTAAATTTGTTTTGTACTTGGAAACCGCTTCTGGACTTTGTTCTTGTGGTGAGAAAAAATTGAAACTTTGATTTTGGGTTTTACCAGTTAGATAGGTTTGTTGTCATAGAAATGGCTGGTTTATACTATTATGTAAAAGTAAACAGTTGAGGTTGGATGCCATTATCTTATTCTACTGCACCAAAGGGAGTTGGAAGTCAACACCTTTTCTATCTTTTCCCCTCTTTCCTACACTTTGCCTTCCCCTATCTTCCCTACTATTTTGTTTTGTATTTTATATTATGAATTAATTTTAAAAATTCATTGAATCAAATGCTAGTTCTGGGGTATCTCTGTGCCTCTCTTTACGCTGGCTGCACCAGTGGATTGGAGCTCATCCCTCACTCTACAAAAAGATTCTTTAAAGCTGCATGCTTCGTGTTACAGACTTTCAAAGTGGACACTCACTTGTGAAACTTTCATTGCCAACACCATTGCTGCTTCCCATGATATCCTGCAACTGAGAGCTGCTTATCAAGTTGTGCATTCCTAGGATGGCTGGAATTAATAAAGAAAAGAGGGCAGGGAAGGCATAAATCATTATTGTACTTTATCCTTTCACTTCCAACGAGGCACAAAGGGGCAATCCACCTTCGCATTTCCCATGATTACGTTTGCTGGCGAGTGAGAGAGAAAAATGACTGACAGCAAGCGGGACGGACAGATTCAGTCAAGAGCATCTTTGGAAGTTCTGAAGACCAGGATAGGGATAGATTGCATGGAAAAAAAACACCTGTATGGTGACTAAGGGTTGACACCAAGCTGACAGCACACCATCAGTCAATCAGCATGAAGACCTACTTCTCTCGAAAAGACGATAATGCTGGTAAAAATGGAAAGACAGAGAGGGGAAAGGATGACCAGCAGCAGATAGACTTAGTCACAACAGTGATGAATACACTGATGGAAAAGTTGAAGAACAAGGTTAGGGCGAGGTCGTCATGGAGAAAGCGTGCCTGCTGGGAGTTTACCATGATTTGAAGACACATAACCAATCCACACGCACACCAATTTACTGGAAAATAAGGAGACAAATCTCTGCCCCAAGTAGCTTTCAATTTAAAGTTTAACATGAGGATAAATACTTAAAAAGCGGGGGAAGATGAACTGCCTGTTCCAGTTGTATATATTTTGGGCTTAGCGTGCTACCCAAGAAAAGCTTCATATTTAGCAATAGCATTTAGACTTATATACCCACTTCACAGTGCTTTACAGCCCTCTCTAAGCAGTTTACAGTGTCAGCATCTTTTTTTTTCTTTTCTTTTTTTAATTCATATTTATATCCCGCCCTTCTCCGGAGACTCAGGGCGGCTTCCAATTTTTGGGATACAACCCAATGCGCTCAGCAGTAGCCTTCCTTCCATTGTATATGCCTGCTTATTACTAAGCGGCATTTTTACAAAGTCAGCTTATTGCCCCCAACAATCTTGCGTCCTCAGTTTACCTACCCCAAGAGGATGGAAGGCTGAGTCAACCTTGAGCCTGGTGGGATTCGAGCCTGCACTATTTACAGGCAGCTGGAACTTAAGTGCTAGGCATTTAACAGCCTGCACCACCTCTTACCCCAACGATCATTTTACCGACCTCGGAAGGATGGAAGGCTGAGTCAACCTTGAGCCCATCAGGATCGAACTACAGACTGTGGGCAGAGTTTGCCTGCAATATGGCATTCTGAGCACTGTGCCATGTTTGTGTTTGCATAGAAAACTGGGATTGGAAATGTGTTTATTCAGAACAAGATAGGCTCTCATGGACATTAGGATTCTTCTGTCTCCAGAAGAGGGAAATGAAAAGAAACTAACTTCATACATTTGATGAAGAATCTGCCAATGGATCTGCAAATGCTTATTTCATTCATTCTCCATATCCTTTTGTTGTTATTTTCCAAAAGCCTACTACTATTCAAGCAATCCTGAGTAAAGGCAGATATTTCTCTCTTTGGGCACACTGAGAATATATCTGCTGAACAAAACTCCGCACTGGCAACAGGAAGGGTATCTGGCCATTAAAACACTGCTAGCTCCATTCAGTTGCCCAGACTCCACCCCGCAAGAGATTCTGGGGTTGTTAAATGAAGATAATGATTTGATCTTTGATAAGCAAAACAATCAGGCAACTCTCCCGCTCCAAACAACCCCTTAACAAATCCTACAGACCTGCAAGATCACACAGTTCTGTGTCAGTGGCGCTTGTCAATGCCTCCTCCAGTTCTGGCTCAAGCATCACTTTTTCTTCCACGTAAGACTGTATTGGTTTTTGTTTGGGAATAAAAACTTTTCCTGTTCAAGGGAAGATAAAAATATGCAGGTTAGGACGGCCTCAGTGATTAGCTCAGGACAGGTAACTCTAAAGCGGAAGTAACCTGCTATCTCTGTTTTGGGACTGCAGTTTTTATCAGTAGCATGAAATGTTTCTTTAGCAGCCAAATAGTTTTGAGACTGGATTTTTTCCACTTTAGCCATGAAAGCCGGCTGGTGATTTTGGGCCAGTTCCTCTCTCTCAGCCCATTCCACCTAACAAGGTGGTTGTTGTGGCAGAAATGAGAAGAGGAAGGTATGTTGGATATGTTCGCCACCTTGTGCTATTTGCAAAAAATAACAAAAGGCAGGATGCAAATAAAAGAAGAGGTTTAAATTGTAGAAAGGCAGAAATAAATACTTTTAATAGTAAGAATAAGTCAACAACAGAAACCATAACACTGGGAATTAGCGGGCTGGTATTCATTAAATATGTTTGATCAGATGGACACTTTATTTTAAATTTTTGTCCCAAGCAAGGAGTTGCTCTTCCAACTCTATAATTGTGCTATATATAATTATACTGCACACTATAATTATACCACATACACACTTCCCAAAATAAAGTGTATGTGTGTTTAAACCTTACCTTACTTAGCTCTATGCATGTTTATACTTATAGGCTGCCTCTAAAGAGGGATTTTTTTTCTATGTGGATGTATGTGCTTAAGCACACGTCTAGGCACATATAGGAAGGCAGAATGTAGATATTTTAAATGATAACAAACTAGGCCTGGTGCAATATAGGAAGCGGAATTGCACAAACAGCTGTGGCCCTCCTTATTTAACTCCCTTCCCCATCTGGTTTCTGTTTCTTGTACATTTATTTGCTCATCATCACAAGCTTTGGCAGGCTGTAACCTGGATTATTATTTTTCTTTAAGAGGAAATGTCAGAAAGAAAATTTGCAGCATCTGGAAGCTATTTCAGCAACACTGCAATTAATGGAAACCAGCAGAAGACTCAAAGGTTGGCATTTTCTTGGGGGTTAAAAAAAAAAAAGAGCCATTGGGGTGGCATACAAGTTTCATCAATGGCTGGTTGAACAGACCATGATTAGCTCGAATCAGGAGGCTCGTATCATGCCAAGCCATCCATCGCATTAATAATCAGTTATCAGGGCAGGCTTTTCCCCCGCAGCGCTTCGACCAAGTGAATTAAAATTATGTCAGCCTCGATCGCACCTGAACCGTGCCGCTGTATTTTGTGGGCATCAGTGTTGGATTGGTATCTTTAGGGTGGGAGGCAAACAGAGTTTAGACAAGGAGTGTTGCAACTGTCTCGGTGGTTTTGTTTAAATAAATGAAACTATCAAGGCTAAAACCTCCAGGTGATTTATTTCACTTGTTTCCCATCGCCCTGTGCGCTCTCATAGGCAGGGCCTCCTTGGGGTGCCGTCGGCTAGACAGGGTTGGCTGGTGACCCCCAGAGGTAGGGCCTTCTCTGTGGGAGCACCCACCCCGTGGAATTAGTTGCCCTTGGGGCTCCAGTTGGCCCCTGACCTCCGTTCCTTCCGTCGCAACCTGACGGCGTGGTTTTTTTCAGCAGGCCGGCCTGGACTGAGGTGGGGTGGGTTTTTAAAAATTCATTTTAATATCTAGTTTTATTTTGTTTGGCTTGGGTTTAATTCAATTTTAGGAACCTTAACTTTTGTATTGTTAATTTTTATGATGTGAGCCGCCCTGAGTCCTTCGGGAGATAAGGCGGCATACAAGTCCAAACATTAAATTAAATGAAATCCTTTGTCTGTTCTAAGTGATCTGAAATCCACCTGCCACTTTGCGAGGAATATAGGCGACTTGGCCAAGGCACATCTGAAGAAATTAAATTTTGAACAAACCTCCCCAACGCCCCGCCCTGCCCCACCCCCCAAAAAAAACAGTGTTTCTCAATTCAGCAAATTTGAGATGTGTGGATTTCAACTCCCAAAACGCCCCAGCCAGCCGTGCATCATCTTAAATTTGCTTAAATTTGCACGCATCTTAAATTTGCTGAGATTTGCTCTGGAACAAAGCAAGCATTCTCTATTCTTCATTCATTAATCAGACTCCCTTGCTTTTCACCTGGACTCCACATACTGTTATTAGCAACTAGCTCGATACCCGTGCTTCGCTACGAAACTATGTGGCCGGGCTTAGTTTTTGGGGAGGAAAATAAGGGGGGGGGAATTCTGCCTCTGCCCATCGGTAATCTGGCTAGCATCCTGTCAGTGTGTGAGAGAGTTGAGGGCTGTTTGGAAACTGAAACAGTATTTGCTGTGTGAGCAAGAAGGAGACAGCAAGGAGCCTGGGTGTGGCTTAGCTCAACTGTTCTGTACTAAAACTATTTGCTGCTGTGAAAGTAAAACTGAAACTGAAATTCCTCTCCTCTGCTTGTGTTTTGCATTTGGAACAGATTTCTTTTCAGGTGGGGAGAGGGGAGTAGAACTCCTTAGCATCAGAGTGTATTAATAATAATATACGAAGTACTAATGCTCCGATGGTCAGTTTGAAAAATCCTTTCTTAGTGGGAACCTAGAAGCCAAGAGGAACATACGTGCCAAATTTTAAGTTGGTAGGCTTTACGGTTCTGGAGATTTTTGTGATGATGGGTGAGTGGTCTTTCGCTTTTATATACATTATATAGAAGATAGCAAACCTTTATTATTTTTTAAAGCAGAATAAAAGAGTAAAATATTTTGTCAGCTCTACTTGGAAGCAACTTTTCCAAAGACTGGACGATTAAGTTTTAAAGTGAAGCACACACCGCAGGCTTTCCTCATTTGAACCCTATTTAAACCCAAGCTGAGCTATTGTTCTCTTTCAGATGCATGATTAAACCTCCTGAGAATGCTATTTAGCTGCTCCCTCTACAAAATGGGCCATACCTGAAACATAAGTTTTGTTTAATCAAAGCTAACAAGATTCCTCTTGCTTGGACCTCAGCTCTGCTTGTCTTTAGAGAAACGTTAAGATTCCTTTCTAGGTAATGAGCAAATACTTTAAGGAAAAATCTTAAGCTTATTGTTTACTCACTGGAAGGATTAAATTAAAAAAAAAATCCCTACCCTCTATGGCCTTTGGAAATAATGACTTAACAGTTGGCAGAAGATCAAAAAACTCTTTGCAGATTCTTCCCTCTTGACGCATAACCCACACAAGCATTGCCTAGAGAACACATCTGCACAGCCGTTCACAAAAGCCATGGACCGTCCGATGATGATGATTTGGGAAGACTAATCTTATTTACTGAGGAAGCTGCTCGGGGAAACAAGAACCAGTTTTGCTTGGTTTGAAAAACCAGAAAAATACATCAAGATTGCCTCTATGCTTCTTGCGCTGACGATTGCTGGAGTGCAATGAATGGCATCAAAGCAATGGAGAGAGAGAGATTCAAAGTATTAGCATCAGGGAACTCACCCTGTGCTAATTAGATTTTTGTCAAGTAAATGGTCTGATTTATTCCATGTATTATGCTGAACCATAAACCATGTCTTATAAGCCTAAGTTGGCTGGTTTTATGCAACACACTAAGCTTGAATCAAACCTGAACAGAAATGAGATAAAATTCAGCAACCATGAGCTGGATTCACGGTTTAGCTAGATTCTCAGACTGAAGCCATTGTAATATTCTACCCTACTATCAAAGGGATGCGGTGGCTCAGTGGCTAACATGCTGAGCTTGTCGATCAGAAAGATCAGCAGTTCGGCAGTTTGAATCCCTAGCATGGCGTAACGGAGTGAGCTCCCATTACTTGTCCCAGCTTCTGCCAACCTAGCAGTTCGAAAGCAGGTAAAAATGCAAGTAGAAAAATAGGGACCACTTTGCTGGGAAGGTCACAGCATTCTGTGTGCCTTTGGCATTTAGTCATGCCGGCCACATGACCACGGAGATGTCTTCGGATAGTGCTGGCTCTTCGGCTTTGTAACAGAGATGAGCAGCGCCCCCTAGAGCCAGAATCGACTAACACGCATGTGCAAGGGGAACCTTTACCTTACTATCGAATAGTGGAGATAAGAATCTGATAATTATCTATTATTGGGAACACCACTTCCAGCCAATATGTCTACTGATTGAGAACAGGAGAGCAGATTAAATCTTCTGCAAGCCAGTAGGTTTTATTTTTTATTGTATTATCATTCACATATAACATGCATATTTATTTTATTAGCATGCCCGTATAAAGCTTCATAACATTCCTAGAATATTTCCTTCTTGAACAAGATCACAAGCCCTGAGTGAAAGACGTTAAAGGAGGTTCACAAACAGAGACCAACCCTTACACAAACACACACACAGGATGAATATTCAACCTGGCGGCATCCAGCAGTGCCGTCCTGATCTGTTCGACTGTTTGAATTATGGGAGTTGAACTCCAACACTTCTGGATACACCAGGGTGGAGATAGGTGATCTCAAGATTAGTTCACAAGGGACTGGGTGGAGCTGAAGGTGTATTTGGGTCACCCAGAACCACTAAGTTAATGTCAACAGCACCAGACACAGACCCACTTCCGTTCTAGGCGAGTCTGGCCACACCCTTAATGAGAAGCAATTAAGCAAGGCAGTTCCATCATCCACCATCATATCCCCAGTCAAATCTCTGTGCAGCTTCGGAAGTGATTAAGTTGCTTCAGACCAGTGGCATCCTAAGTCAACTGTTAGAGAGGACCTAGGGATGCGGTGGCTCAGTGGCTAAGATGCTGAGCTTGTCAATCAGAAAGGTCGGCAGTTTGGCGGTTCGAATCCCTAGCGCCGCGTAATGGAGTGAGCTCCTATGATTTGGCCCAGCTTCTGCCAACCTAGCAGTTTGAAAGCATGTAAAAAATGCAAGTAGAAAAATAGGGACCCCTTTGGTGGGAACAGAGCCCCGTGAGCCTTGGGCATTTAGTCATGCCGGCTACATGACCACGGAGATGTCTTCGGACAGTGCTGGCTCTTCGGCTTTGTAACGGAGATGAGCACCGCCCCCTAGAGCCAGAAACGACTGGCACGTATGCGTGAGGGGAAACTGTCCTCTAACAGTTGTACTATTAGAGGAAGGTGGGAAGCTGAATTCTGTGTCTCATCGGACGTGGTCCGTCCAAGCTAGTATCCCCAACACGGACCAGGGTTGTCTGACTGGGGTCTCGGGCCAGTTTTTTCCCCATACTACCCATCTGAGAACTCCACCACCTCTTAGCCACAAAGCTGCCCTTGTCAGTTCAATGAAAATTTACATCATAAATGCCATGTTGTGAAAGGAAACTCTGTTGCATCAGCTCCCTTCGCAAGCTACAGTGGCTCATTGTTCCTTTCACCCAGATTGGAACAAGAGGAGAAGATGCTCAAGCCACTGGGAAGCAATAGTGGATTAAAAAAAATAAATAAAAAAGGTTTGATCTTTTGGAAAGATGGGGGTTTGGCCTGCTTCCTTTTCTTAAACTCCAAGGAAGCTTGTAGTGCAAGCTTTCTGTTACCACATCTCTTGCTCAGAGCCTACGGGGCTTACTCCCTAGCACCGTGATGGCGAACCTATGGCATGCTTGCCGGAAGTGGCACACAAAGCCATCTCTCCAGGCATGCCAGCCATCACCCGTTGCTGTTCCCGTTTTGGCATGTGAATGTGCACCGGCCAGCTGGTCTTCGCGCATGTGGGAGCACCGGAAACTGGAAGAGCAGCTCTTCAGTGCGCATGCACACGCACATGCATGCCAGTCAGTTGGTCTTGGTATATGCATGCACGCCAGAACCTGGAAGACCAGGTGTCCGGCGCGCATGCACACACTGGATACCAGAAGCTCAGCTTCCTGGCGCGCGCATGCGTGCTGGGGAGCTGCACTTCCGGTTTCTGGGGCTAACCCCCCGCGTGCACAAAAAGGTTCGCCAACACTGCCTAGCACAACTTCTTCCACTTACTAGAATTAAAGGATTGGACCGGATGTTGGAGGGGGAGGCGGGAAATGTCCCTCCTCTGTGGAAGGTCTTCCTCTCAGCGACTGCCTCAGCCCAGCCCACTTCACAGGGCTGTTGTTACGGGAATAAACTGGAGGTGGAAGAGTCCTGCCCAGAACTCACAGAGGGAAGGCAAGAGAGACGCGAAATATGCATTCACACTTCGTACTAAGTCCAAAGCTTGTTGTAATAAGATGGGCGGTAACATTAAAATAAAATGAAATGAAATAAAAATAAAATAAAATATAAAATAAAAATAATAAAAACAACAAAAATAAAAATTATAAAAAATACTTAAACAGTAATAAAAATAAAAAATACAATAAAATAAAAAAAATAAGGATCTGGGGGAACTCAGCCCCCATGGCTTGTTAATTATGGGGTGATAATTATCCAGCTGATGTGATGACTTAATAAACACGCAATAGTTCAGCCTGATAGAGGCAGTGCTTGGCATACAATTGTTTGTTTAGGGCCGTTCAAAGTTACAAGGTTGCTGGGAAAAAAAGTGACTCATGACTGGTCCTCACACTTATGACCGTCACAGCGTTCCCCTACTGTCATGTGTTCGGAATACGGGTGCTCGGCCACCTGCACGTATTTACAATGGTTGCAGCGTTCTGGGACGTTGTGATGGCCATTTGTGACTTTCCCAGCTGGCTTCTGACAAGCGAAGTCAGTCGGGGACCCTGGATTCACTTAACGGCTGCGATTCACTTCACAACCATGCCGACTCGTTTAATGACCGCAGCAAAAAAAAAAAAAGGTCGTTAAATCAGGCGTGACTCATTCTAACAACCCGCCCCATTTAGCAGCAGAGCTTCCAGTCCCAGTTATGGTCATTTAGTGGAGGACTGCCTGTATAACGAATCCAGCCGGCGAGTGGGGGGCAGAGAGAGAAAGGAAAAGTGGGGCTTGGATGAGCCAAGTTGTTCTGTGGAAACCCTTTACCTTTCTTTTCTCCCGTGTAAGGCACAACCTCCTCGACGTCCTTCTGCTCCAGGGCTTGTTTCTCCAAAAACGAAAGAAGCTTTTCTCGGTCAAAAGGGCCGCCGGGTTTTTTCAAAGTCTGGTCCTTCTGCCGGAATCCCGCTGGCAACAGGGCATTCTGCAAAACGAAAGGAAGAGCGGAGTAGCAAGAACATATACCGCTTATATACTTATATACCGCTTCAGAGTGCTTTTTATAGCCCTCTCTAAAGCGGTTTACAGAGTCAGCCTCTTGCCCCCAACAATTTTGGGTCCTCTTTTTACCAACCACGGAAGGATGGAAGGCTGAGTCAACCTTTGAGCCTGGTGAGATTCGAACTGCCAAACCGCCATGACCTTAAAACATGGTTATTTTCACATTCCGGCCTGGACTGACAGGGGATCGGGGTGTTAACTTGGAATGTTTATTTGGCTATAATTTAATATTTTGTTAATTGTTTTAATTTTCATACTGTTCATTTTTATGTGCGCCGCCCTGAGTCCTTCGGGAGAGAGGGCAGCCTACAAGTCCAAATTAAACTAAACTAAACTAAACTAAACTAAACTAACTAAACTAAACTAAACTAAACTAAACTAAACTAAACTAAACTAAACTAAACTACAGGCAGCCGGCAGTCAGCAGAAGTAGCCTGCAGTACTGCACTCTAACCACTGTGCCACCATGGCTCTTCCTTCCTTCCTTCCTTCCTTCCTTCCTTCCTTCCTTCCTTCCTTCCTTCCTTCCTTCCTTCCTTCCTTCCTTCCTTCCTTCTTCTTCCTTCCTTCCTTCCTTCCTTCCTTCCTTTGCACTTAGCAATAGCACTTAGACTTATATACTGCTTCACAGTGCTTTACAGCCCTCTCTAAGCGGTTTACAGAGTCAGCCTCTTGCTCCCAACAATCTGGGTCCTCATTTTACCCACCTCGGAAGGACGGAAGGCTGAGTCAACCTTTGAGCCTGGTGAGATTCAAAATGCCAAACTTCAGGCAGTCGGCAGTCAGCAGAAGTAGCCTGCAGTACTGCACTCTAACCACTGTGCCACCATGGCTCATCCTCTTGCACACACACACACACCCCAGAAAGTCAACCAAACGGCCCCTCCCCTTATTCTGATGCTGCTCGAGATAAAGTCCCAAATGTATCCTGAGAAATGAATTAAAATCAGAGGCTTTGGGGTGTAGGAAACATGCCATACCCGTTTTCACGGGCAGGCCGACAGGGGCATTCATGAAATGTAATGCCCTTTCAGATGTTGCTCAACTACAAGCTCCCAATGGACAACATGGCCAATGGTGAGAAAGGATAGGCATTGTAGTTCAACCACAGCCAGGAGATCACAAGTTACCATGTGCTTTACAGAACTGCCAGGCGCGAACAACCAGACCTATATAGGTAGAGTTGAAACTAACTACTTTATTGTTCTCTGCCTATAATACAGGAATCTCCCCAGTTTGGCAGCTTTCGCCTGGGAAAGAGCTGAGAAGGCTATAAGGCAGGTTTTATCTCTGCTCTTGCCACCATGATCTGAAAACTTGGCCGTTTGAACAGGCCGGGCTGGACTGACCTCTTGGGGGGGCAGGTTAAATTGATTTTATTTGGGCTTGTTGGGTTTAATTTGTTTTTAAAGTATTTATTGTTGTATTTTTAGTTGTGAGTCACGAGTCCTTTGGAGAGGGGCGGCATACAAGTCCAATTATTAAATTAAATTAAATTATCAACCTTGGCAACTTTAAGACGCAGGGACTTCAACTCCCGGAATTTGCCAGACAGCATGGGGAATTCTGGGAGTTGGAAGTCCATGCATCTTCAATCTGCCAAGGTTGGAAACCCTGCTCTAAGGCAAGGGTCTTCAAATTTGGCAAGTCTGCGGACTTCAACTCCCAGAATTCCTGACCTAACATGACTGGGGGAGGAATGCTGGGAGTAGAGTAGAGTAGAGTAGAGTAGAGTAGAGTAGAGTAGAGTAGAGTAGAATAGTTCTCCTTAGTTCTAGGTTGCTTCTCTCCTTGAATAGCTTCCATCCATCCACTTCTTGTCCTGCCTTCAGGTGCTATGGAAATGCTAGCAGAACATTGGGACCATATGTACATACCTCTGGATCAAGGTCATCCAGGACAGTTTCCAATTGCTTCAGTTCTGCTTCAGTCAACTTGCCCAAAATTTCATCTTCGTCAAGTTCCCTGTATTTGTCCAAGTCTTTTCGGAAAGGGAGCGCCATCACTCTGGCAGACCAACGTTGAGTAGCTTGACCAACTAATAACAAGACCAAGGTCTTAGCTTTGGGTTTTTAATCTGGAAGGACAGAAAGGGGGGGGGAGGGAAGTGTACTCATTTGGCAAAGTTCCAGGAACTGAATGTAATTCACACAAGCAACTCATCTGAGGATGCAGGAGAAATCATCTACAACTGCTTTACCGCTATGCTTAGGGCTAAGTATGCCCCCAAACACTTAAGATGATGCACAACAATGTGCCCTAGAGATGTGCACTTGTCACCACTCAAACAGGTAAGATCAGCATTATTAACATACATCTAAAACAGCCTGGCCAACTTTAAGATGTGAAGACTTCAACTCCCAGAATTCCCCCATCAGCCACGGAGATGTTGGCCTTCGAGTTCAGCCAGTCCAGAATGTTCTCTTGCTAAAAAGCACACGTTTCCTATCAACCTTCTCCAACCTGGCTCTCTCCCAATATTCAGTTGCACTTCCTGTTACGTTAGCCAGGGATTAGGCAGTGTTTCAGACAGGGAAACGGATGTTGTATAGGATAGCCAGCCAAGATTTTGGCTGCAAAAGTCCAGTCAACATCATAACCAACTCTGTCAAGTACCAGAGTAATATAGCAACAGCACTTATATACCGCTTCACAATGCTTTACAGCCCTAAGCCGTTTACAGAGACAGCCTCTTGCCCCCAACAATCTGGGTCCTCATTTTACCCACCTCGGAAGGATGGAAGGCTGAGTCAACCTTGAGCCTGGTGGGATTTGAACAGCCAGTAGTCAGCAGAAGTGGCCTGCAGCATAGCACTCTAACCACTGAGCCACAGAGGCTCTGAAGTAATATCCTGAAGTACGTCTGGCGCTCTTCAGGGCAACACAAAACACTTCAGGTTCTGTGGGGACCTTGATGCACTCTGAACTTGGTTGTCTTCTTACAGATGTTTCATTACTCAACTAGGCAACGTCATCAGTGCTAGAAGGGAATGGGGGGGTTTGGTCTTATTTTTATACGCTATTGGTTTGCCTAGTCAGTGTTGGTGGGAGTGTTCTTGTACTTGTTAGTTTGTTCATCTCTGTTGGTACCAAAACACCTCCACAACCAACAACCAACACACAATATCGATATCGAGTGCCAATCGCCCTGTACGAGCACACAGGCAGGGACTTCTCGGGGTTCCGTCGGCAAGTCAGTGTCGGCTGGCGGTCCTCCGCGGACGAGCCCACTCTGTGGCAGTTCCTGCCCTATGGAACCAGCTACCCCTGGGGCTCCGTCTGGCCCCTGATCTCTGCACCTTCTGCCACGACTTGAAGACCTGGTTATTTGACCAAGCCGGGCTGTGATGACCTTCTCGGGGGGGGGGGAGGGATTTTTAAATTAATTTTAACAACGGACAAATATTGGGCTTGATTTGGTTTAATTCTTTTTTAACTATTTAATGTTGATGTTTGATTTTAATTGTGAGCCACCCGAGTCTTCAGAGATGGGGCGGCATACAAGTCCAGTAAATAAATAAATAAATAAATAAATAAATAAATAAATAATGAGCAAAGGTTAATATGAAAGATTAACACTGGACCAACAGCCAAGAAGTAAACAAAACTTCAATCAAGGAACTACCAATGCAATATCCCTTCAGCTCTGACTGGACGGTGGGGAGGTGAAGAGGCATCTTGGATAAGGAGAACAACAAAAAAAGTCCACTTGCCTCTTGAAAAAGCATTTTTGGGACAACCACGAAGCCGGAGGACTGAGGATTTCCAGACATTTACTAACGCAATATAATGGTTTTTTAAAAAAATGAAGCACCCTGATCTTGCACAGTGAGCCCGCCAGACTTCCTAGTGTTTTTCTCCTCTTGCTGAACCTCCTTTTCAGCTCAAGCCAGCATCTCAAAAGAAAGTGGCTTCCTGTGGATAATAAGCATGGCACCACCATTAGCTGTCAAGCTGTGCCCTCTCTGTGCCAAGCCCTCACTGTGTGCGATGCCCTCCCCTCCAGCACCAGCGCATCTGTTTAGAATCACAGAACATTCCAACACAGGAGATTCCAACATTATCCATAGGGGGAGAGGTGTTGTCCCCTGTGGATAGGGCGCGTAACCTGGGCGTCCTCCTGGACGTATGGCTCAGTATGGAGGAGCAGGTGGGAGCCGTCGCCAGGCGGGCATTTGCACAGGTTCGGCTGGTACGCCAGCTCCCCATATCTGGACCGAGATGCGCTGCGCCACTCAGGCCGTCACCTCTAGACTCGACTACTGCAATGCTCTCTATATGGGGCTGCCCCTGCATCTCATACGGAGACTTCAGCTGGTGCAAAATGCAGCCGCGCGGGTAGTGATGGGAGCGTCCCAATTCTCCCATATTACACCCCTCCTGTGCGAGCTGCATTGGTTGCCGGTTGCCCTCCATGTGAGATTCAAGGTTTTGGTAACAACTTATAAAGCCCTGTATGCAAGAACGTCTCCTTCCGCTGACAAATACCAGTCGCCCTGTGCGCTCCCACAGACGGGGCCTCCTGGGGATACTGTCAGCTAAACAGTGTAGGCTGGAGGCCCCTAGGGGTAGGGCCTTCTCTGTGGGGGCACCCACCCTCTGGAACCAACTACCCCTTGAGTTGCGCCTGGCCCCTGATCTCCGCTCCTTCCGCTGCGACCTCAAAACATGGTTATTCTTACAATCCGGCCTGGACTGACAGGGGATCGGGGTTTTAATTTGATTGTTTATTTGGCATAATTTAATATCTTTTTAATTTCTTTTAACTTTTGTACTTTCTGTCTTTTATGTACGCTGTCCCGAGTCCTTCGGGAGAGAGGGCGGCTTATAAGTCCAAATAAAACAAAAACAAACAAACATCACAGTGCTACTGGGCGGGTGTGTGCACCAGGGAAAAAACCTGTCAACAACGGGTCAGACACACACAAACACAAACAATTATGTTCTCTTCGATGATCAAGGGTTGCCAGCGGGGGTTTCATCCTAAGCCAGTTGAAAAGAAAACTCCATTATATCTGGAACTGGCTCGGCGTGCAAAGTTATTACTCGTGGGCAAATTCAGCACCTCCGATTGGTTCCACAGAATGAAGCTGTGGAAGTTCTCCAGAAGAAGATCTGGCAGCCACAAAGCCCAGCCATGTCAGTCCCTCTGCTCCTTTTCTTCCCCTGGGTTCCTCCCTCTTTGGTGTTGGGGGGTGGGGTATTACCGGCTGGCTGGTTTTGTGGAGTTCCACAACCACCTACAAACGAGTTGGGGACATGCTTCATTTTGCAAACTCTCCTGGGTAAAATTATTCGGAAATAATTCCGTTTCTAAGCCAGACTCCGTAAGCCCTAACTTCTAGATCAGGGGTGTCAAACCCAAATCCCGGTGGTGGGTGGATCCGGTCAGTGGGGTGCTTAGATCTGGCCTGCAGGGGCCGCCCTGGAAACAGCGAAGGACTGGCTGAAAGTGCCTCTGCCAGCGAAAACGGAGCTCGGGAAGGCTGCCCCGCCCCAAGCTCCATTTTCGCTGGCAGAGGGTTGCAGGAGGCTGTTGCAGCCTAAAACGGAGCACGGGAGCTTGTTTTCGCTGGCAGAGCACTTGGGCCACCACAGGTGCCCCGACACGAGTGATGTTGAGCAGGCCACGCCCACCCTGGTCCCCTGATGTCAAACACAATCCTGATGTGGCCCTCAGTGAAATCAAGTTTGATAACCCTGTTCCAGGGGTGGGCTTCAAATTTTTTAGCAAGGCGTTCTCTGCCCTAATGATTGGCTGTGTATGTGTGTGGCTAGGTGGTCATGTGACCAGGTGGTCATGTGACTGGGTGGGTGTGACCAACTCGACATCACTTCTTTGCCCTAATTACCTAAAAAAAGATATATACCAAAAAGTTGTTTCGTGCATTTAATACTTAAATAAAAGACTAGGTGAAACCTGGCTTAATAGCAGTGACTGTGAGAGGGATCTTGGAGTCTTAGTGGAGTTTCTGGTGAGTTACGTGATTCTTATTATTTGGGAATTAATCCCCTCAGAGGCTAGTGGCTATGTTATCTGATTTTCTCAATGGCTCAAGCACTGAGTGGATTGTTTATCTAGCTTGCAACACTTTTAGGAGGTGTGAAATGCTCTGGGCTGAGTGCTAGGAGCTCTCCCCTGCGAGCCCCCAGCAGCCCACCCCTGCCCTGTTCTTGATAAATAGGTATCGATCCAGCCTGGCTACAACCTCTCCTGTTTCTCCACACTGGGTTGATAATATTCACCAGATGATCATGTGTTGGGAGTATCGCAGACTGACTTTAGGCCAAATTAGCCTGGCCTAATTATAAATAGAACAGACAGTACATCTGATTGATGTTGCAAAAGGATTAACACGAGCAGATGGATTAGAATATAGACTTTCTCAACCTTGTAGACTTCAACTCCCCAAATTCCCCAGTCCTTGGACAATGTTAAGAAATGCTAGGATCAGGAAATTACAAGCAAAAACCAAAGGCATCTGCCAAGGTGGCAGTGGCACACGACGTCCACGTTTTACCAAGAAACAAGGAAGTCTCACTTTTAGAAATCAAAATACATAAGCGGGAGCAGGATACCTGCGAGACCGCCTTCTGCGACCTTATGCCTCCCAGCGCCCAGTTAGATCTCACAGGGAGGGCTTGCTCCGGATACCGTCAGCCAGGCAATGTCGGCTGGCGGGTCCACGGCTAGGGCTTCTCTGTAGCGCACCGTCCCTCTGGAATATGCTCCCCAGATTAGAACCATCCCAATCTACTTGCCTTCCAAAGCCGTTAAGACCTGGCTTTGTCGGAGGGCATAACATTGAGACCTTGCTCTTCCCCCGTGTATGTTTTGGATTGGTATGAATGAGTTTCTTGTTTTTTATATTGTATAGAAATTGCTTTTATCCTTTTGTACGCCTCGAGTTCCCTATTGGGGAAGTGAGGCAGGATATAAATCAAATAAATAAATAAATAAATAAATAAATAAATAAATAAATAAATAAATAAAATACATGAAGGCGGCCAATGAATAAAAAAGGAGGAAGATACTTTTGGAAATACGTGGCTTGCTTTTCTGACTATTACGCTGTGCCTGCTTTTGGTCTGCTGCTGTAGGGTCTCATTATCCCCTGTAAAATGGGTGCAAAGTTTTCTACAATTCTACCCTGACTGGCAATGGTTCTTCAAACTCTTTCGGCAAATTCCTGGCCTAAAACCCAATGTTTCAATCCCTCATCTGCACAGTGGACACTATTGTCAGGTGATGGATGAAAACAGCAATGTTAATCTTCCTGATTTAAAATCTAAACAAACTCATTAGCAAAATGCACGTATCCAGGACCCTTTGACCTGGAGTGTTCTCAAGTTCTGGAGGAGGTTATTGAGAGAGGCACACTGCAATCTTTAAATGTTGTTTTTCCCCTCAGCCCAAATACCTTTAAAAGAGGAAGGTTGAACTTCAAGCCAACTAAAGGTCCAATAATTTTTTTTTTTAAAAGATGACTTCACGGGAGAATAAATGGGAGGGGGGGGGGCTAATTCGGGCCAGCATGCTACAAAATGTACTTTATCATTGTTTCTAGCAGCACATCTTCTGCTAATCAGTCTCCGGATGAACCTTCCCTAAAGAAAGCCGAGTTTATCAGTTTTCCACCATCAATCAAAGACCTGAAACTGGGCCAGTAGTTCAGGAAGGCTATTCTGAGAGGGTTTTTTTTTAATTTCTCCCTAGACTCTTACAATGGTAGAAAAGTTAACTCTTCGCTTCTGCACTGTGCATGGCCCAAAAAAGTTCTCTGCACGATTATTACCATTAAATCCATTAACGTGGAAATGCAACAAAAGATTGTAACGTGGAAGGTTGTGATCCCTTTGTAACAGGCTCCATTGCTTGTGATCCCTAGCCAGCCTGAAACCTGCAGGGCAGCCCTACAAACCTGTTCCACAGGGATCTGAATTGTCACTTCATGTTTGACTTTCTACCTTATGCCTAAGGCAGCCCCGTTTTTGATGAACAAAGGATTTGTTATACTGTCTTTCTGCTTTAAACAGGTTTTGTGACTGATCCTGCTATAATTCTTGTTTAAGGGATTGATATAGCCAGAGAAAACTTCCAACAGGGAGAAGATTCTTGGTTATTCTTGGCTTTTTAGTTGAAGTCAGCTAGCAAGCCAGAATGCTGCATAATCAGAATGTTATTTTGGAAGGGAAATGTGTTTTGAAATCACAGAATACCCTGCCACCTTGCAGAATTCCGCCCTTTGGGAATATTAACCATCATTTCATATGGGTCTCCTCAGGTAAGCGATTTGAGGCTATTTCCAGGTTTCCATCCATGATTATCCCCTTGTCTGAATTCAGAATAGGCCAACATTAGTGAGCAAAGAACACCCCAAATAGTTCCTCCCTGCTAGCTTGCCAATTTGGCTCAGGTATCGCCTCCACGACTCGACAGGGATTGGGCTTCATATCCAGATTTTTGCTATTGTGTAATTGTTCTTTGCAGGACATGGATTGGAAAGCATGAATGAAGTTGAGAAATAGTTACCTGTTCCAAAAGATCATTGCTTCACCTCAATCATTCTAACCATAAAATATCAATGGGACAATCCCATTTATATTTTACCCTGAAACACTCTACCCCTTTCTTTCTTTCTTTCTTTCTTTCTTTCTTTCTTTCTTTCTTTCTTTCTTTCTCTTTCTTTCTTTCTTTTCTCTTTCTATCTTTCTTTCTTTCTTTGTCTCTCTCTCTCTCTTCCTCACTCTCTCTCTCTCTTTCCATACATAATGACACCTTGTTCCTGGGGAAATAGCTCAGCATAAATAGAAAGTCCAGCAACTGATAGCTAATTTTGCTATGAGAAATACCAGGCACATCTTATTCATAATATCCCTCTGAAACAAGAAAAGAATGAGCCAGCATTAGGCACAGTAATGATTAAGATTAAAAAGTTAACCATTATATTCTCCCAAGCCCTGCATCATTTGGGACACCCACACCAGAAAGCTAACTGAGCAGGATGTCCCAGTTAATTATGAAAATGTTTTGAATAGGTCTAGATTTCCCAAGCAAACACAGCCCAGTGTGCCAAGGGAGGCCTGTTATTTAAGTGTCATTTCTGGATGGAAACAGACCTTTCAAATGCTCTTATTTCCGGTTTCCATTTAGCTATACTCTCAGCACCGGAAATGCCTTTCTATTAAAGTAACAGAACCCCATTTTACCTTTATCAGCAACATAGATTTGGATGCACATTCTTTAATCCCAGAACTTTTGTGAAAGCACACCATCCTGTGTACTTTTATTTTTATTTTAATCTGAAGGGATAGCACCTGAAATCGAGGCACGGTTGCACAAATTAAAGAAAGCGGATATCTGAATTCTACTTTAGGCTTCCTTTCCCCTTGGTTAAAATTTTAGGAATCTAATAACTTTTGACATTCTTTCGTTCAGCTAGAAGCTGTGGGCACTCTGTTGGTGACCTGTCTCCAGAGCCAGTATGAGAAAACTTTTCTGAGATTAGGTAGTTCCTAAATTTAGGATGTGCTTACCTTAAAAATTAAGATGTCAGCTATCAAGGTCAACAATCTAGCAGGAAGGAAAGCTCAAACACTAATAGCCCCAAATTCAACAGCAGGATTTGAAACCTGCTCTTTATTTTTATTTTTTTAAAGGTTTGTATGGATGCCCGTCTTAAACAACTCTGGATGACTCATGTTGCTCTTCCCATTTCTAATTTACTATTCCACACTGGCCTTCATATCCCAGTTTTTCATACTCTGGAAGGTCTCACCGAGAGTTTTGTTTTTATTCTACATTCTTTGTTTTGTTCTTACCGCTGGAAAAAAAAAATCAGACATCGCATTTGCCCTAAACACAAACTAACCTGCTCGCAAGCAACTTTTACAGACATTTCTGATTTCAATATAGTGACTATATAGCATAGCGATGAAACCCTACATCCAGGTTTTCCAAAGTGAGAAGAGTTTGAGGACTCTGATCTACACCAACAGTTGCACCAAATAAAGTTTGCTGACAGGTAAGATTTAGCATCTGAAAGTTGTTGTTGAAAGGAGCGTTTTTCTATACATCCTGATTTCAGTCTTGCAAGCTAGGATCAGCACTTCTGGATATCCAATACTGCAATCTTTTCAAAGCTCCCAAACTTATCCCGTTCTTGGTGCTGGGTATGTTGAACCTCTATAAGCATGCAGGCAGGGACAAGAAGATGGGGAAGGAGCTAAGCCGGGCTGGAGACATTTGTTGCCTGAGGCAAAGGACACAATAGCAGCCTTCTCTATTCAGTGTATAAAAAACTAGCAGCTTTCTCCAAAGTTGGCACACCTCCCTCACCACACCTTAAAGAACAAACTGCAGGGAGAACTGTAGGCATGCAGTTGTCTACCTCCTGCTGCTCTGTTATTCCAGTCTCATTTCTCTTTGGTTCCTTCTGGGGCCACGATGCAAACTGGATCCATGGCAAAGGGATCCACTGACAATGTCTTACCTGAGAATACACCCTCCTCCCTTCCTCGCCCAAATCGAAACCAGGCCGAGCAAACACATCCAAGAATGACAGAAGCAAGGCTACATTTCAAACCACCTCAGCAAGAAACAATTCCTCCCAAGATCCTAAATGAACAGATATGTGGGTAACACCCTTTCTTCCTGGAACAAGACACCTGGCAAACTTTTGTCTTCTCCTATTAAGCGATTAAGAAATAGGCTCAGACTATTGTCTGGAATAATCCCAGGAAAAAGATGGAGGACGCGACGATAATTGGGACTACAGATACCTGGCCAGCTAGGATGAGATAGACCAGAGGTCCCCAAACTTGTCAACTTTAAGACTTGTGGACTTCAACTCCCAGAATTCTCCAGTCCACAAGTTTTAAAGTTGCCAAGTTTGGGGACCCCTGAGATAGACAATGCCATACACTTCCAGACAAGGCATTATATAGGGAAAGGCTGGCCAACTTACCGTAGTACAGTACTATCGGTGCTCTGGCTGGTAGGATAATCTTCCCCAGTCTGAGGTGGGATTGAAGCTGAAACTTGTTGGGAGGCAAAATAAGGGTTGTACCACTGAGCTACCTTAACCACAAGTTGTTGTTTTTTCCATGCCTCCCCTCTTCTACAAATAAAGTAAAAGGCCTGCTTTTGTTCAGTCCAACAAGGGCGGGAAGAAAAAGCAGGCATCCCAAAAACAACAGGAGACCATGCAAAGGAGAGAAAAGGAAAGAAGAAGAAAAAACCCTGCACAACAAGAATTGGGTGTAAGGAAGATCCAATCCCAGCCTGACCCAATCCTTAAAACTCCAGAGCATTTTAAAGGAAAAAAAGATAGGCTCTCCAGCTTGGCTGGAAGTGACTCATAGCGATTTTAAAGGTCGGGGCTGCCAACTTCATCAGGAATGGTCAAAAAGCAACCAACCCGCAGTTCGAGACCCAGGTTTGAGGCTGGGCTTGCCTGGGGTGGAAAGCTGAGCTTGAATGGAGGAGATGGAAGAAAAGGGGAAATGCCTGAGAATTGGGGCGGGGGCGGGATAGGTTTGTTCCCAATGACAAGGGCGGGGCAGGGAGGTCCCCGCGTGTGGAGGGTTTACGTCTCCCGAGCAAGAGCAAAGAAAGACAGCTGGGAAGGTCGGGGCTCCTGCCGCGCCCCAACCTTCCTTCTTCTCCCCGCCACCCCGCTCCTGCCCGAAGTCCCACCCCGCAGCCTCCCCTGGCAGCCCCCGCGGGGAAACAAAGGGGCTCTGAGCCAGTTGGACTCCCCAGCCCATCCTCCTGGGCTGCACGACCTGAGGGCGCGCGATCGGAGTCCAGCAACCCGGAGGGCGCCAGGTTGCAGAAGCCAGCCCGACCCTTCCCCCGCCTTTCCAGGGCAAAAGTCTGCCTTCTCCCTGCAACTTTCGAGGGGCAGGCAGGGCAAATTTGAAACACACCCCCAACTCCCATTTTTTGGGCCCATTTGAAGCCACCCTCACCCCCACCCTACCCCGTGGCTACGGAGCCCCCCGCCGGACTCACCCAGCCGTCGGAGAAGTCCCAGCCTCTAAAGAGTTGTAAAAACTACAAGAGCTGTTTCCGCCCGGCTACTACGCCTGCGCGTCCTCGCCTTTGAGTACACGGTAGTTCGGGAGGTGGCGAATGGCTTCACGGGAGCTGTAGTCCACCATTGATCTTCGGCTGTAGTCCACTCAACCCGCGGGCGGGAGAGAGAGAGAGAGAGAGAGACAGAGACGGGATCCTCCGATCGCGGCTTCCCCCCCCTCCTTCCTTTCTTGTTTTTAGTTACTGACTAAAACTGCTCTGCTCCCCGCGCTACCCCTTAGCCGGGCTGGCCGGGAATGATGGGAGCTATCTATCTGGAGGCCATCGGGTTGGGAAAGGCAAGTTGCACAATATGGGATCCGGTGTGTTCCTGCGGTGCTGCAAATGACAATCAGATTCACACCGTGGAAATAGCACTTGGGTTTTCCTCTCAAGCAAGGGTCTTCAAACTTGGCAAGTTTAAGACTTGTGGACGTCAACTCCCAGAATTCCTGAGCTAACATAATGGAGGGGGAATTCTGGGAGTTGAAGTCCACAAGTCTTAACGCTGTCAAGTTTGAAGACCCCTGCTCTCAAGCATTGACTTTTAACTGGCAAACGCCAAGCTGACTTCAACCCCAACCCCCTTTGTGCTATAGGCAGGCTTCATCAACTGTGAAAGGGATCTTGGAGTCTTGCTGGACAACTAATTAAATATGAGCCAATAGTGTGCAGCGGCAGCCAAAAAATCTAATACAATCCTAAATTGCATTAACAGAGGGATACAATCAAGATCAAGTGAGGTGCTAATACCACTCTATAAAGCCTTAGTAAGACCACACCTAGAGTCCTGCATCCAGTTTTGGTCACCAAACTATAAAAAAGATGTTGAGATTCTAGAAAAAGTGCAGAGAAGAGCAACCAGGATGATGAGGGGACTGGAGGCTAAAACATACAGTTTCAGGAACTGGGCCCGGCTAGTCTAGGGAAGCGAAGGACCAGAGGAGACATGATAGCAGTGTTGGAATATTTGAGGGGCTGCCACAGAGAGGAGGGGTCAAGCTATTTTCTAAAGCACCCAAAGGCCAGATAAGGAAGAATGGATGGAAACTGATCAAGGAGAGATTCAACCTGGAAATAAGGAGAAATTTTTCTGACAGTGAGAGCAATCAACCCATGGAACAGAAGTTGCCTTCAGAAGTTGTGGGAGCTTCATCCCTGGAAGCTTTCAAGAAGAGACTGGACTGCCATCTGTCAGAAATGGTGTAAGATCTCCTGCTTGGATGGGGGGTTGGACTAGATGACCTACAAGGTCCCTTCCAACTCTGTTAATCTGTAGTTCAACTCATTTACCCCAGAGATAAGCTTGGCTACTTTTTGTCTTCCTCATCTAGTCCCCTTGACTAGCACTGATGATGTTACCTAGTTTGAGTCATGAACCGTCTACAAGAAAACAAGCAAGCTCAGAAAGCACTCCATTTCAAGCCTGAGCTACAAATATTCTCACTTTTATTGGAGTCTTCCTCGTCATTCGTTCTGTTTAGCGTGTTGTGCAAACTTGGCTTGCAGCTGGTTCAGAGTTTATGGTCCCATGTATTGTGTGAATTCCAAAAATGAGTTCAGTGAACAGGCAACCCTCGTGGAAAAGGGAAAAAAATGGGAGAGAACATCAACATGGCTCTCATCTACCTGTAAATAAATCTCAGTTGGTTTGATCCATACATTGCACTTCAATCATTATTTACAAGCCACAGTGGCTCAATTTATACAAATACATTAAGTCAAAGCCCAGTGTGAAAGACAAAGCTCTCAGAGGGCAGCTTCTCCTCCTTCCTCCTCTTCCTCTTCCTCCTCCTTCCTCCTCCTCCTCCTTCCTCCTCCTCCTCCTCCTCCTCCTGGTCATGCATTAAGCATCTCTGCAATTTTTCTGCCACTGAGCAGCTCGGACAGTGTAATGATTGTGTGAGTTTCACTTGAGAGTGAGCAGGGTGAGAACTGCTGGCCCGCTGCCTATGGCGTGAGTGAAGGGGGACCTTTGTGTGTTCAGAGGATGGCTGCCATTGTGTTGAAGTCCATTAGAATTCAGTAAGCCTTCTTAATGGGCCAATATTTTCAGCCAAGGCTCCAACAGAGCTGAAAATAAACAGGTCCTTCCCCAGAGGAAAATCTCAGCTTCTGGAAGAATGGAAGAAAGAAATTCAAAGGCTTCAGCAAGCCTTTGGGGAGGAAAAAAGCAGACTTTAAAAGCATTTGTGAGCTCATCTCTGTTCTAGTGAGAAATGTGAACTGTTTGGGATATTCCAAAAGGCCAAATTAGATGTTTTCAAGGGAAATCTACTGTGGTGTGCATGCTATGTACACGGGATCTGCAACAAAATGGTGCAGGCTGTGAACGCTGCAGGGTGTGAAATGCTCAGGATTAGACCAATGCATGGAGCATATCCTAACTGCAGATCTACAGTAAAGTAGACAGTAAATATTATTTGGTTATTGATCACAAATCGGGGCTCTGTCCTGGAGTGCACATCTCTCACCACGGAAAATAAAGACGTGTCTTCCTCCAGCTTGATTTACACAGCTATCTGCAGCTAAAATTGATTTTAGAAAGGAGTTTCTTTTACTGTTAGCTATAAAATTCCATCTTAAAATGATTTCTATCCAGGAAGGAGACAGGAATAAATCAATTGCTCCAACAGGCACACAGTCTCATTTATCAGGCATCATTTTTGAGGAATGAGCCTCTCGTCTTTTGACAAACAATCACAGAAACACTGGGGGGTGGGGTTTTCAAAGTTGCACTAAGGTACGGATTCTTTAAAACACAATGGTAGCTTCTTTATTTAGACAGAGAAACATTGAGAGCTGTGCATAGGTGCTATTTAGTCAGCAGGAATCCAGGGCTCTAAACTGAATGTATTTCAAGGTTCAAAGTGGACCGGTGGAATTCAATTAAACCCAGCCTTTGATGATTCTGTGGTTTTACAGAGGGGACAGAAATAAGATGGGTGTCTTCGCATTTATCTTAGATGACGTATTGCAGAATGCATCTTATAATTATCTTATTTATAATGTTCTAAAGAGGCACCCTGTTTAATTAAATAAGTACATGGCTCATTATACTTCAATGATAGTGGAAGATTGTGCTTGATGTTTACTGGACTGGTTTTATGTATGATTATAGTTCCAGAAACAGAAAGCAGCTAAGAGCTAGGCTTAACTTTGATCTGGTAAGTCCAAATGCCTTTGAATGTTGCTGTCCTGCTGGACTGGGAAAGGTTGCCATATGCATTTAAGAAGTTGCTTCAAGGAATAGACAGAGGAAGTAACAGTTGGCTTCCTTCTGTGGTTCAGACTGGTAGTAATGGACTTAGTTAAGTATCTGGCATAGTACTCTTGTTTTAAATCAAAGTAGCCCATGCTAACTGAGGAACAGGAATTTGTCAATATCTGTACAGCTCCCTTGTGTTTTAGATGGTATTGGTAAAAATGAAGTATAAAATCTCCTTCGAATTGAGCTTAACTCCTGGTGACTGGGAATATTTATTTATTTATTTATTTTATTGGACTTATATGCCGCCCCATCTCCGAAGACTCGGGGCGGCTCACAGATTAAAACATATAAATACAATAAATAATTAAAAAGAAATTAAATCACTAAAGCCCAATAAAACCCAAATTAAAATTTAAAACTATCCCACACACCCCCCAGCAAGGTGATCACAGCCCGACTTGGTCAAATAGCCAGGTCTTCAAATCAATATATTCAATATATTCAATATATTCTCCTTGCTTTTAGAAATAGTTTGCCATTACCTTAAGGAGGGTGTTTTCAATTTTTTCAGGATGATGGTTCAGGGATTTTCCAAGTACTAACCATTCCAACTCAAATCAGCTTTTAGAGAACGGTCAAAGGTAGCTAAATGTTGCTTCTTCATTTCACATGTTGGAAAGCCTGCTCTGCTGTGTTAATAAATGCTCTTGTATATCCTGCTCAACCCTGTCCTGAACATAATTCAGACATGCTTATGTGTGTGATTGATGAACCTTGCACAAACTTCAGAATTCTGTTGACTGTGAGATGTATACAAATGCTTTTTTTTTGAACATCAGTTAATCTGTAATCCAACAGAGGCTAAGACCTGTCATCTTTTTTCTCTTGGAAACATTTTTCTCCTGGATGTATGAAAGTCTGGTCCAATGAAATATCTAGTGAGCATTCTATTTTATGGACTAGCCCTAGGGAAGTCCAGGGGCTAATAGCAAAGATTTGTTTATTGTAATATAACTGCAGTTTTGCTGTGCAACCTTCAGCCTACATTATTGTTGCAATGGATTTAATTTTAATCATGTATCTCCATTTTCCTTTGGGTTCAGACCTAAAATCTATTTTCTGTGCCAAGTGAGGGTTGGGATGGGCATTTGAAGATGTGTGAGATGCCTATTTATTCTTTTATTGCCTTGAAGGCTTTTGTATTACAGTAAAAGCTTTTACTGATGGGTGTTGAGTTCAGAAAGAAAGAAAACCATTAGGTCAGAGCCAAATAACAAAGCTGTAGACCAGGTGCATACAAAGGACTAAATCGCAGTTTCTTTAACGACAATTTGTGAACCCATTATAGGCAGATGAATTCGTGTAACACCCAAAATAAAACCATACAAGTCACATTATAAAAGAAGTATGAATATGCAGATTCTCATTGTTGAATTAAAGGTTAAATGTGTAACAGAAAATTGACCAGGCATCAATTACTATCAACTGTAGTCAAATAATTAAGATGAACAGAGAAGACTTTTAAGTCAATAGGAATGGATTGGTAAGGTAAGAACATTTTCACTTTAGCTACTTGAAAGCAATAGGATCTTTGCAGAATCTAGTTTCATGAGACAGATAAAACTGGGCAAAATAATTGTTTGAATGTTCCTTCTAATTAAGGAAACCTGACGTGTTTTCATTCTAATTGATAAGGAATAACTGCAAAGGGAAGGGTAATATTTTTTCCTGAGTGGCCCCATCCGCCTCCCCTGACCTATTTTCTGCAATGTGTCCTACATAAATCATTGTTTCTGAGTTTGCTCTGGGGATTCTGTCTAGGTGCAAACTCAGCTGCAGTCATTACTTCAGGATTTAGCTGCCTCCCGGGGGCTCTCTAAATTAAATCTCAGTCTGAGAAATGGGGATGATGGATCTCATTTGCATATGACCATAACACCATGTAATTCTCACATGCCAAATACCTTAACCCCTCCATTATCAGGCACATAGGCGTCAAGAGTTCACCCTCCAGATCAAGGGCCAACATGTTCTTAAGTAAATAAAAGGGGTTCTTGCACAGTTTTATTTTGTTGTGATTCTGGCTACTTGAAATTTTATTATAAAACATTAAATAAAAGAAAGATGTTAGTGGAACTGCAAATTATAAAAATAAAAAGAATAGCAGTTCATTAGATTGGTGTTTCTTAAGCTTTCCAATCGCTCTATCAAAGAATTTGTATCCCATCACAGTAGCTAAAGCCAGGGGACTTTTTCTGGCGCTATTTATATGTTTGCAAGCATTCTATTTTTCATTTATACTAAATTTTAGGGACTTAAACATTCATGGCTCATCACCTAACTGGTTCAGAAACTTATCTGTGATAGGCACATCACCAATTGAGAAACAAGGATGAACTTCAACTCCATATTCTCATTTAACTTTCAAAGCTGTTTGTCTAGTGGTTAGGCATCAGGTTAGAACGTGGAAACTTTTTAAGACTTGTGGTCTTCAATTCCCAGAATTCATAGCTGGCTGGAGAATTCTGGGAGTTGAAGTCCACAAATCTTCAAGTTGCCAAGATTGGAAGCCTCTGGGTTAGAAACTGGGAGACCATGAGTTCGAGTCCTGCTTTAGGCATGAAAGCCAACTGGCTGACTTTGGGCCAGTCAACTTTCTCTCAGCCCAACTCACTTCACAGGATGGTTGTTGTGGGGGAAAACAGGAGGAGGAGGAAGATGGGTTGGGTATGTTCACCGCCTCGAGTTATTTGTAAAAATAATGAAAGAGAGGGCCAATATAACCAACAGTAATTAAAAAGGCAAAAGAGGATAGGGAAGCGGTGTGTGCCAGGGTGAAATACTTGGACGAAAGGCATTTTAACTCCTGAACTCCATATTTATTTGGGGAGAACAGGGTGGAGATAGGATTATATTTTAGAAGAACAGATAACAGATAATCAGAGTTGGAAGGGACTTTGTAGGTCATCTAGTCCAACCCACTGCCCAAGCGGAGACCCTACACCATTTCTGACAGATGGCAGTCCAATCTCTTCTTGAAAGTCTCAAGTGATGGTGCTCCCACAGCTTCCAAGGGCAACTTCTGTTCCATCAACTGATTGTTCTCACTGTCAGGAAGTTTCTCCTTATTTCCAGGTTGAATCTCTCCTTGATCAGTTTCCATCCATTATTCCTTGTCCGGCCTTCGGGTGCCTTGGAGAATAGCTTGACCCGCCCCTTCTCTTTGTGACAGCCCCTCAAATATTGGAAGATGCTCTCCTGTCTCCCCTGGTCCTTCTCTTCCCTAGACTAGCCAGCCCAGTTCCTGTAACCGTTCCTCATATGTTTTAGCCTCCAGTCCCCTAATCATCCTGGTTGCTCTTCTCTGCACTTTTTCTAGAGTCTCAACATCTTTTTCATAATGTGGTGACCAAAACTGGATGCAGGACTCTAGGTGTGGTCCAGGTTGGTTTTTTTCTTTCTTTCTGTAATGCACTTTCAAATCCAGTTAAGCTAACTGAGATTTCTGCCTCCCAACTCCAGCTCAGTCTGCAAAGCGAGTCTTTGGCTCCCACTGAAGGGCAAACCCAAAGCCACGGATCCCGGATCCCGACACTGTGGAAGAAACGCTGGGAAGCAGCTCCACATTCCTCCTCTGCAATGAACCGGGAGAGGAAGACCAGGGGAGGCTGCTGCTGCTCCTCGCCAGAAACCCCAACAGGTGCCAGCGCCTGGCTGCATCCCGCGCGAGAGGGACCCGGGAGAAGCTACCCAGCCAGGCCGCCCACTCAGTCCGGTCGGTGCAGGGCAGACGGTAGCGCGAACCGGCTCCCCACCCGGCATCACTCGAGAAGCGTCGCCATGGCAGCCGCCTCGAACTACGCGCCCCATAGTGCCCGGCGTCGCGACTGAGGCTGCGCGGCGGCGGCGGCTGGGTTTGGGCAACGCGCCCAGCCTCTCTCTTTTGACAGCGCTTTTGGGTTGGCTCGGCTGGAGAGCGCGCGCGGAGAAAGGACCGGAGGAGAAAGGACCGGGGCGAGGGGTGCGGGCGAAGAGGGCCCCGGCCAGGGAGAGGCGGCGGTGCCTGGGGTAAGCCCTGCGATCGCCCCTTGCCTTCCCCGTTTCCCCGCTTGGCTCCTTGCCTGCCGCCGCCCTCCGATCTGCAAGCAAGGATGCTGCTGCTGCTGCTGCTGCTGCTGCGGGGAAGAAGGCGAGGCGAGGGCATCCCGTGCCAGCCAGCTTGAAGGGAGCGCTTGCAAGGGAGAGGGCGAGAAAGGGGTTTGCTGGATGCTCCGTTTGCTCCGTTTGCTGTTGCCCGGAGATGGGCGGGCGAGCGATGGGTGGCTGGGTGAGGTGGGGGGGGGGGGACGTATTGGAGGATCCGCCCCGATTTTTGCAAGAATCGCCAAATGTTGTGACAATGAGCCTTTTTATCTTACGAATTCCTGAAAGGTTGTATGGAAGGGGACGGATGGGAAGAGAAGGGAGCCCCCTGCCAGTGCACCCTTCTTCCTAGTGGCCCCCCTCCTATGCGGCTTGCTGGGTGGCTATTTTTTGGGGAGGGGTGGGTGGGTGGGAAGAGAGGTGCCTGTGGTTTTAGTTGCAGGGACCTAGGTTTGGGCAATGGTTTGCAATAGATCCAGCCCGACGGCGATTCTCCGGGAAACGAGTGTGGAATGCAGAAGAGAAATCCTTCCCATCATCCCCAATCCCTTGGGGGGAGAAGAATGGTGGTGGTGCTGGGGAATCGATTTTATTTTACCCCAATTGATCCTTTGGCGGTGGATCTCAGATGCTCCCACTGCAGGAAATACGTCCCTTTGTGCAGGGTATCGACTTGAAACAATTCTGTGGAAACCCTGGTGGTTTTCAAAGGTGTCTTTGCTTCCTTAGAAAGCGGGTTTAAGATGGCAGCCAAGGTTTGTCTTTTGGGGTTGGTTTCAGCAGATGGACAGAGCCTAAAGCTAGCCTGTCCCATATCTCTGAACCACGAGACCCAAACCCCTAGAAATCAGGAACTGTAGCGAGTGAAGTGACTTCATGTGCCGATCAGTAGAATCTGGTTACTAGATGAGGTCATGGAGCTAAGTCAGAATTAATGTAATATTCCATAGCCGCATTCGGACTGTGAGAATGCGTTCCACTCCCCCAGATTGTTCCCAAGTTGTGTCTTGGCTTGTCATTAACACAGATGCCTTCCTTGGAATCTTTCTCTTTACGTCCGGAGTTCACACCACTTGCTGACCAGGGCATGACTTGTTTGCTTTTGATTCAACCGTGGGCGTGCTTGTAAAATAAGGGTTGACTATTTATTGTGGTTTATTAAATCACTTTGAAACAATCCGTGGCGGACTAGAGTGGATGATCCCAGTTTGTGTCTGGACAATGAAGGAGAAAAGGACTAAGTTGGTATATGTCAGGGGGTCTCCAAACTTGGCAACTTTAAGACTTGTGGACTTCAACTCCCAGAATTCCTCAGGCAGCTATGCTGGGAGTGGAAGTCCACAAGTCTTAAAGTTGCCAAGTTTGGAGACCTCTGGTATATGTAATACTTTATAAATTGGGTGTCCTTAAAAAAATCAATTTTCTTTTAAAATTTTTTTTCAGCTTTCATGTCATATTACTTGTTTGGTATTTAACAAACCAGAGAATTCAGTTAAAATGCTTGTTTTAAAACACAAAAGGTTCAAAGGGACTCACTTGTTGGAAAATTGGGTTGCTTTTCTTTTGCTGCTTTCCAAATCCACAGATTACACCCCCTTCTTGTGATCCAGCTGCAGTTTGTGTAATCAGTGCATTTTAAGAGCAAAGCGAGCCACCATGCCAGATGTGGCTGCCAAAATATGCATATCCGAAAAAAACTTGAAAAGCTTAAATTAAAAGAGATTTAAAAAGAAAAACTAAATCCTGGGAATCTGGACCAGGAAGCATACAGTGCCTGCATAGCTGGTTATAACCCTCATTTTGGTTGAATAGTGCAGTGTTGATGCAATGTCAGGGGGTTTCAATTCAATGTGTGGAGCGTGAAAGGATGTGTGTTTGTGTTTATTTTCATGGTCATGATGTGCACTGAAGATAGTGTTTGATTTCGTTGTATGAGGTGCAATGACAATAAAGTAAGCTAAACTAGAATAAGGCCCAATAGGAGAGCGCATTGATTAATCTATCAAGCATACCTCAAGAGTTTCATGGAATTGATTGGAAGATGGATTGATGTGGCCGTTTTGTGAGCAAGGGATATGCTTCCAAACACATCCTCTTCCCTACCTGCTGTCCTTATTTCCTAACTTTTGAAGATAAAACTAGCTTTTTCACGGTGGTTGCAAATCAATATGGAAAACTCAAGGCACAAATAATCAGGGCTATCCGCAGGGCATGTGGCAGCCACGTGGATCTAATCAACATTCAACAGGTAGTCCTCGACTTACAATATTTCGCCTGGTGACTGTTCGAAGTTACAACGGCACTGAAAAAAGTGACTTGGGACCAGTTTTCACCCTTATGACCATTGCAGCATCCTCGTGGTCACGTGATTTTACATTTGGAAGCTTGACAACTGACTCACATTTATGACGGGTGCAGGGGTCCTGGGAATCCCCCTTTGAGACCTTCTGACAAGCAAAGTGAGTGGGGAAGTCAGATTCGCTTAACAACCGGGTTATTAATTTAATAAATGCAGTGATTCACTTAACCAACCTGGCAAGAAAAGTTGTAAAATGGGGCAAAACTCATTTAACAAGTTTCTCACTTAAGCAACATAAATTT
This sequence comes from Naja naja, assembly GCA_009733165.1. Lineage (NCBI taxonomy): Eukaryota > Metazoa > Chordata > Lepidosauria > Squamata > Elapidae > Naja > Naja naja. The sequence goes on from CM019163.1 coordinate 6,878,237, forward strand.
GGGGGCAATTGTGGTCATAGGTTGAGGACTATCTGGACTTTTTTTTTTTTATGTGGCCACACATGAGAAATAGGCACAGCTTCAACTGCATCATTGCAGCCATCATCCTGGCTTTTCTCACCACACCCTGAAGACAACCTGCAAATAACCACAAATGTCCGTCGGTTATGATGAAAGAATTAATGCTGGGTTTTTGGCATTTTTTTACGAGCACGCCCGTGGTTGATTTTTTCTGAATTTTGTGGGATAAAAGCTGTATTTGAATATGTTAAGCTTTCTCTGCTCATCTAGGCTACAGATAATTTCTGGCACGCCGCTTTCTTTTCCCTGGATGGGTAGTTAATTTTATCATTGTGAAAAAAAATTTAAATGTTGCTTCAGGGGAAAGGACTAGAGACAATGGCTTGGAATTGGAAAAATGACTACTTTAGCTAAAGAGTAGAAAAATGCAGTCAAAGAGTAAAAATAGTTCAGCGCAGAAATGAAGTGCTTTGGGAAACAGTCTGTCCAAACAGTTGGGAGGGAGTTAAGCAGAATTTGTCTTTCTATAGGAAAAGCCATTGTGGCAAGATTTCTGCGTAGCAGCGAGTTAGAATAGACGGCCTCTAAAAATCTCTTCTGATTCTAAAATCAAAAGATCTGAGAGTGGTAGAATTGATGTGTGTGTGCGTGTGTGTGTGTGTGTGTGTGTAGAATCACAACTACTAGTGCTCTCTATTCTTCAAGATGTGGCTTTTCATTTTTTATAGAGCCACTCTTGGTTCCCATGAAATGTTATCCCTGAAAGAAAGAAATGTATCCGAAACAGCACGATGGAAATTTTCTCCTGGAAGAATTCAAAGAAGCGATTATCAGTTTATGACCTTGGTGAAAGTGTAGATAGAGTTTGCTGCTTTCTGAAGCAGGAATTCATTTTGAAGAAAAACATTTTATGGAAGGAGCATCTACAGTAGAAGAGAAAGGCCTGAAAAGACCAATTTACATGGGGCAGAAAAATGGCTTTGTATGAAATATTAAGTATGTTAAGTATGCTGTCCTAATTGTTTCTCTTGGTTTCTTTCCTTATAACAATCTTGTAAGGCAAGTGATCAGGAATAAGTTATTGATCCAAAGTTATCCAATGAGTGAGGATTTGAATCTATGCATGCAGCCCAATTGTGACCCAGCTTGAATCCAGGCTTCTCAACTCTGGTTTGAGAGAGAGAGTCTGGAATGCCCAGTCTTCTGAACTAGCCTGCAGACATATGTGGAAGAGGATACATCAAGATAGAGAAGGCTGGTTTGATTATCAGTCAGCTGTGACTTTCTTCATATACTTTGGTACCAATTAGGAATTGAGTTTTCAGAGGATGCTAAATAGTAACTCCCAGCAGTTCTCTTGATTGCACCTGCTGGCCAGGTCACTTGTGAACTGCAGTTGGGGATTATCTAGAAGGCCACAAGTTTGGTGCACCTCAACCATCCACCTGTAATCTGGTTGGATGACTTCTGATGTTGGGATGCCAGTTCTGGGAGGTTCGCAGAAAAACATCTTGTTTTCTTTTGGTTATTTGTCCAGATTTCCATAAAGACAAGAGTCCACATTGCAACTGGGCTAAAGCAACGAGTAAATGAAGGTTGTTTCTGTTGACAGACCACGCCCATTAAATGTTATTCTTGTCTAGTTCCGTTGTTCCTTTTTTTTGGCCCAGCAAAGTGGGATATTTTCCTTCTTTCCTCGCACTATGAAACTCTTTGATCTTCTCTAGATCAAAGCAAGCGTAAGTCTGACATGCATAAACAATTGCACAATTACATCAAATGTCCAGAAAGGCATCTATTGAATCTAGGCCCAGTTCGATTAGTTTCTTTTAATGGAATAGAGTTGTTCATTTTTCAACGATTTTTAGTGAGAAGAAAGAAATTAAGCCCAACAAAGTTGTTTTTCAAGACCGTACTGAAAAACAGAATTGATGTATCCCAATGGGAACTTTTCAAATGGAGCAGCAAGAGTCGTTCTTTGAGCCAATTTTTAACTCCTTCCAAGGAGGGTTGATATATGAATTGTTCTCAGGATGACACTAGGACAGAAGCATTGTGGGAATTTTAAAGTATGTCTTTATTTTGAGTCATCTATGTTTCCTGGGAGTGTTGACATGTGAGCTATGACATATCCTGACATTCAAGTAGTAGTCCAAGAATGACATATAGTACAACGGGATCTCCACATAATTTAAGAATCATGTCTTCCAACCAGTACAATCACATTACTAGATGAGATCATGAAGCTAAGCCAGAGTGAAGGTAATATTTCATGCTTTTATTCAGAATATAAGAATGTTTCCCCCCTCTGTGAGGGAAACATTTTTGAGAAGCAAAGACAAAGCAAGCAACTGAAAATTTTGAGGCAACTGATCCCAATTATAAACATGACTTTCTGTCTCACACAAATTGATCATACTTCTTGTCTCACTGTGTGGATTTAGAAATTAATCAATAACCCTGTGTGTTATTCTGTGTGTAGACCTTAATAAATGAATCCAATGGGTAAACAGCACCGTAAAACTTGAATGCACAAACAGAACATAGTTTCCAGGTCAGCAAATATTTTCTATCTTTTGCTGAAATGGAGAAACTAACCTTGAGAAACGTGTGGGAAGAAATTCTCCTGGATAAATCTCATTCTTTCCAGTTCTACACATGCAGGCATTGCACAAGAGATGAAGACCCTTCGGCTCTGGGAATGGTTGTGATTGGGCCATGGGACAACCCAGCACCCAAGTTATGCCAAGTCAAAGGACAAACAAAGAGACAGGACCAGGAAAAAGGAAAAGAAAGATAAAAGAATATATCTGAACACAGACTGGCTGTATTGATAAAATAAATGCTCCTTTTCTTTGACAATGGATAGCTAAGATTGGGTGGAGTTAGCCTATGACTTGTGAGAACTTCATGAGATGTTGCTAATAATACTTAGAGGAGAGTTAGAAGAATTACAACAAACTAATATTTGGGAAGTACTTTTAATAGTTAAAAGCACCAAGCAGATATTAAGATTATGTTTTGTATTATAGATTGTATCATGTAAAACATCACCAATAAGCCATTTCTGCAATGATTGTAAATTAGCAGAGAGAACTAACCATCTCTCTTTCTTCCAGGGATCCGGAAGAGTGTTTTGTGAATGATTGACAGGTAAACGTCAAAGGACGTGATTGAGAGACATGTCAGTGCCATTCCGGAAAGAGTTGGAGAAATACAAAAATATCAACGAAGATGAAATTCTAAACAAACTCTCTGAGGATGAACTAAAACAGCTAGAGAATGTCCTTGACGACCTAGATCCAGAGGTACGTTCTAAACAATGAAACCACATTTCCGATGTTCAAAATTAGCCCCTTAAATGTTTATAATGCCTGAAGGTATAAAGATACAAGCTAGATTCATGGTTCGTTTTAACTGTACCCGTAGCCTGTGACAATAGATTGTGGAATTTACAGTCATTCAGAAGGAACAAAGAGGTCTGTTGGTAATGTTTGAAGTGACTCATGAAGCAGCAGAAGGTGATGGTCTAGAGGTACATATTGAGAGTGTGATGGTGGGATAAGGCTGCAGTTTAACGTCTGCTAGATCTGTGTGTGCTTCGAACATGATTCAGAAGTGCTTCATAGGGTATAGAGAGAAGCATCTTTAGTCATTAAATGGATCTAATATTTTTCAGACTTCCACTCAAGTCAGGAAAAAAAATGGTGAATATGAATAGCTTCAGCTCTGAAGCACTTTTTCCAAATCAGTTTCGTAGTGTGTACAGCAGGGGTGTCAAACTTAAGGCCCGCAGGCTGGGCGCTTAGATCTGGTCCATGGGGCCACCCAGGAAACAGTGAAGGACCTGCCCATGGTGCCTCTGCCAGCGAAAATGGAGCTCGGGAGGGTGTGTGTGTGCTGGCAGAGGGCTTGTTCTGACCCAAACCTTGTTCCAAGGAAACAAACATGAAACAGAGGTAACAGAAAAACCTTTTAATGATTCTTTACGAATTCCGTTTCTTCATGGTTAAAAGGCTGTTTCAAATTAATTGCCTCTGATAAAAATGAGCCTTGTCAAGGTGGTGCAAGGCTGCCAAGAACATTAGATAAAGTTACTAGGAAATATTTCAAACACAAAGAGTCTCCCAAACACCAAGATATTCCGAACATCCACAAGGCTTGAGTGCAAAAACTGCTTTGCTTCCTGCAAAGAATTCTGGTTTCTCAGCTGGCTTTTATCTCTTGAGGGAGGGGCTGTTACCTTGCAGCCTTACTCCTGAGTCGCCCGTGCTGCTGCAGCTGCTCTTTTCTTTGAGCAGCCCTGCACGTGTGCACACTGGGCACAGGCTCCTCAGGGACCTCTTCCTCACTGCTGCCAGCCTCCACAATCTCCGAAGGCAGCACTCTACTCCCTGTTGGTCCTGGCCCCATCCCTGCCTCACACGTAGTTCTCACTCTCCGAGTTCTCACTCTCTGAGACCTCAGCTATCCACACCTGCTGCCGGCGAACCACAACAGGGCTGCAGGAGGCTGTCGTGGCTGAAAACGGAGCTCGGGAGCCCTTTTTGGCTGGCAGAGCGCTTGGGCCACTCGACACGAGTTACATCGAGCTGACCACGCCCATCCTGGCCACGCCCACCCCAGCCACCTGCAGTCAAACACAATCCTGAGTGCTAGTCAAAGGGCGCTCAATGAAATCAAGTTTGACACCCTTGGTGTACAGCATCTACTACTTTTTCCTTACAAGGGCCCCAAATGCAATGCAATTTCTGAGAAAAAAGAGAACGAGAGATCCCTCCAGCAGCTGCCATTTGTGTGTCTATGTGTTGAGTCAGGTAGGGGATGCTGCAACGGTTGTAAACGCGAGGACACTTTTTTGAGTGCCATTGTAAGTTTGAAGGCTCGCTAAACAAATGTTTTACATCGAGGACTATCCGTATCCTCTTCTGATTCTGTTTGCTCTGAAGCAGGTGTGTGCATCAGCTAGATGTCACCTTAAAAGAAGTTGTGGAAATGTTCAACTCCTCCTGACTGAATAATTCCTTCTGTTTCTCGCTGTGGCAGAATGCCCTTCTACCAGCAGGCTTTCGACAGAAAGATCAGACCAGCAAACCTGCCACGGGACCTTTCGACAGAGAACGACTGTTGTCCTACTTGGAGAAACAAGCCTTGGAGCACCAAGACAGACCAGATATTGTACCCTTTACTGGAGAAAAGAAAGGTATACATTCCTGACTGCCACAACTAAAGGGAGATTCTGTGGTTACCTTGCTGCCCCCCCCCCGCCTCACAACAGGGCAGACAAACATCTATGCAAATTGCAAGGGTTTAAATATGCAATTCGTGTAAACACCTTCCCTAAATTATTATCATTATATAATCAAATTCAATATGAAAAGTTATGTAACAATTAAGTTTTTACGTCACCTGTCTTCCAGCAATTCCGGGCAGTTTACAATTGTTAAAAGCATTTAAGAACAAAAATCAATACCAAAAAAAAGAAAAAAAGCACAACAGCAACAAGTTGGTGGTATTACAACTTGCTGATTTTGCTTGTGGACTCCCTTGATCAAAATCTTTTTTTATCCTTGTTTCCTGGATTCTACTTTAATATTTAATATCAGGGGTGGATACTGTGACTCGCAAGGCATACAGGACCTCTGAGTGATCCATATTGGCTCGCTAGGATTTAAATAAATTTGCCAGTTGGCTTCTCAAGGTATTTCTGTAACTTTTAATCTTAGGAGTCATGTTGTTCTGATCCATATTTTTTTTTTAATTACATTTATATGCCGCCCTTCTCCGAAGACTCAGGGCGGCTTACAATTTCTGGGATACAACCCAGTGTGCTCAGCAATAGCCTTCATTCCATTGTATATGCCTGCTTATTACTAAGCGGCATTTTTACAAAGTCAGCTTATTGCCCCCAACAATCTTGGGTCCTCAATTTACCTACCCCGAGAGGATGGAAGGCTGAGTCAACCTTGAGCCTGGTGGGATTCGAGCCTACAGTAATTGTAGACAGCTGGATCTTAAGAGCAGGCATTTAACAGCCTGAGCCACCAAGGCTCTTTTCAACTTTCATGGTCCTCATTCAGGAAAAGGATGCTGTTTCTATGCAAAGGTTAGGAATTTGGGGACCTGTAGTATCGGTCTAATTGCAAAGTGTCTGGTTGAAGAAGGCTCTCACTCAAGAGTTAAATGGGAACTTTCTTTGTCTTTTTCCACTTTCCACTGAAAAGAGAACAGCAACAGGAAACTCCACCCAGAATTAACTCACCCCAACAGCATGTAGTAATTAGTTGCTAAATGATTTAATGGCACCGATCAGAAAATGGTAGGCAAGGACTTGAGAAATACCACTTCTACAAAAGGAAATAGTGTGGGTGTTTTAAAATTCCAAATATGTTTTGTTGTGGTGTATATATATATATATATATTTGTTTTCGTAGATTTTCACGGGTAAAGGTATGTAGGTCTTGGTGTATTCGGGTCTTGTCCCGTGTAAGATTGAGAATACCTTGGCAACATTTCGACGAAATCTCATCCGTCATCCTCAGGCTGGTGTCTTCAGCTTCGTTCCAGGAGAACGAAACTGAAGACACCAGAAGATGAGATTTTCATCGAAATGTTGCCAAGGTATTCTCAATCTTACAAGGGACAAGACCCGAATACACCAAGACCTACATATATATATATATATATATATATATATATATATATATATTCGATTTATATGCTGCCCTATCTCCTGAGGGACTCAAGGCGGCTTACAATTAAAATAGATTCAATACAATTAAAGAAATGATTGACGAAGTCAAGGTCTTAATGCTGGTTAGGATAATTTGAAATATCTTCTAAACCCTCTCCCGTTCTCCCTCGGTCCAGGTAGGCTAGTTGGAATAGCCAGGTTTTTAACTCACGGCGGAAGGAGCAGAGGTCAGGGGCCGTCCGGAGTCCCGGGGAAGTTGATTCCAAAGGGTGGGTGCTCCCACTGAGAAGGCCCTACTCCTGGGGACAGCCAGTCAACATTGTTGTGTCAATGGCACCTGGAGAAGGCCCTCTCGATGAGAGCGCACGGGACGTTGGGAGGTTGTTACTGGCAGTAGGGTCTCCCGCAAGTATCCTGGTCCAATGCCATAAAGGATTTTATAGGTCAGTGCCAGCACCTTGAATCTCACTCGGAGGGCATCTCTCTCTCTCTCTCTCTCTCTCTCCCCCCCTCCCTCCTTCCCTCCCTCCCCCTAATGAGTATTAAGCATAGCCATTTATTTGCATTTCAGCCGAACTTGGTAGAAAGCTTTGACTATGTTGTGGGGACAAAATATACTCCATTGAATTTAGCGAAAGGAGCATATGTTTGCATTTTACAATAGTAATGTATTAGCAGCAGTGTAACCAGGTTGAGAAATGCTAATGCCTGTAAGTGAATGGCCAAATACTACTTAGCTTAAATATCCTGGCTCCTATCTGCCTAGGAAAGTTGTTTCCATCAGCTTCCCCCCCATGATTACAGTACTCATTTCATTAGCATGGAAGGTCTCTAGTACAGAGGAGGGATATCAACTATTCTTCAACCACTTCTGAAGCTGGGCAACCTTGAAAGAGTTCAAGAAATGAAACTTTCCTCCTGCTTTGTGGTTCATTCTACAGCCCCTGCCTCATTAGGGACACTCCAAATTAGAAGAAAAAAGCCACTAAAAGTCTTGGGTAAGAGGAAACTTCCCTTGGGGTGGAAATAGAACAAATGTTCCTGGATTCACCTGAAGTGTCCTTCAAATTAGCGGGATCCCAGATGAAACAAGGGCACCTTTGCACAATATTCTGTATTTACTTCCCCAAGTCTCTGAAGCAGTTTGAAAGCAATCTGCAATTGCCTTTATTTCCACTAACCTGAACTGCTGAGGGTGTTTAAAGATTCTGCATCTCTAGGCCTTTGTATTCTCATAATGTCAGCAGTGCTGGGGAGCTGCTTTGATTTATTTTCAGGCCAGCAGAAGTGTATTTGCAACGGCTAGGTTGAGAATTTGTTTTGTTTTAGTTACTAGAGTTTTATTTCCACATTAGAGGGAACTCTAACCTTCCACCACAATTAACAACTTTTAAGCTTCATATCTTTGAAAGGGGAACATTGGCTTCATGGCCTCATAGCTCCTCAGACAACCAAGCGAAGTCACCGAAAGTCAGATGGATGAAATGTTGCCAAGATTAATTTTGTCTTCAACATCTTAAAGCTGTCCTGCAAAGTGCCCAAGTGGGCTTTCCCCCCTTTGCATCTTTCCCTGTTGTGTGCTGTAGCTTTGAAAGGATTTTTGCTCTGCGTGACAGAGCAATGATGCTGAGTCCGTGTGTCCCCACGATTTCAGGCTGACAAAACTTTGGGGAGCGAAAAGAATAGCAGTGAGAGCAAAAAGCAAGATATGATCGCCTGACTTGCAAATAGGTCCTGCAGCAATAAATCTCCTTACGTTCTCTCCATTTCACAGGAAAAGAATGAATAGGAAAACAACAACCCCCACAATAGCTTGACACGATGCCACGGACTTGCCCCCGTGGAAGAAAGTACGGTACAGTGGAGGGAAACTGACAAAATGCTAGCCAATTTCACCCGTCCTCCTTTTGCCTGTGGACTACAGGGGGGGGGGAAGGTGTCAGTTATCCAGCCAATACATTCTTTGCAGAAACTGAAGCCAGAGGGAGAGGCAACGCAAGAGTTCCTTTTAATGGGGAAAGTAAGCCATGGCATCTGAAAACAAGCCAGCCTTAACTCCGCAGGATTTTAATAATCCAGTAGCTGAGCTACATTGACGGAGTTCTCCAATTTTGCTGATCTCGTGGAGACAGAGAAAACCAGACCTGCTTACAAACTAACACAGAATCGTCTTGTCGAAGTAACCCAGAGGGAATAGCGTCTAGCTTATTTATCCCTGGTGATCAGAGTTTTCCCCCTGCAATATTTGTCTTCCTGATCCGACCAGCCTGTTTTCAAGTTTCCATCTCATCTATTTATTTTTTTTTGAGAGTCCAAGGACAGTGTTCCAATATTTGAGGGACTGCCACAAATAAGAGGAGGGGGGGTCAAGCTGTTCTCCAAAGCACCAGAAGGCAGGACAAGAAGCAATGGATGGAAACTAATCAAGGAAAGAACCAGCCTAGAACTAAGGAAAAATTGCTGACAATTAGAACAACAATTCAGCGGAATGACACGCCTCCAGAAGTTGTAGGTGCTCCAAACACTGGAGGTGGGACAGCCATTTGCCTGAAATGGCATAGGGTTTCCTGCTCAAGTACAGGGTTGGACTAGAAGACCTCCAAGGTCCCTCCCACTTCTGTTATTCTCGCAGGCATTCTAAAACTGGGGTCCTGCAAAACTTGGCCGTGTTGGGATAACCCTTTGCAGCCCCAGTGAGCCTGGAGGAAAAACTGCCAAGCTGTTATGTAAGATGAGCTTGCTTGATTTAAAGCTGGCAAAACTCATTGAGATACTTGCATAAGAATAAGTCACGATCCTTGTTGGCAGGACATCCAAGACATGTGGTGTTTCTGACCACTGCCTTTATTTATTTATTTATTTTAAATTTTTGGCAGGCCTTGCAGTAAAAAGTGGCCGGGGAGTGATTATTTGTAAAACTTAACAGGCTTGATTCTTCTTGGAACTGAACTGCTTGGGAAGTACTGGCTGAAATAAAGCAGGAAGAGTCTTTCTAAGCAAAGAGACACAAAACCTAACAATGCCTAACCCAGTAGAAAAATCAGGTGGTAAATAGTAACTGGGAACAGGCAACTGAGGTGAAAGAAAGGGATGCTGCCCAGGAACATGTATGTCATACATCTCTGAGTCTTAAGAATATCACTTGATGAAACTCATCACGGAGCCCACAGACTGAGCTAAACCATGGTCTGAACAAACCACAGCTGAAGTTTCCCATCAAGCTAAGCTATAAACAGAGTGGCTGGATTTACATCTCATGCCCAGCCACAAATAAGCAAATGGCCTAATGCCTCAGTGGGATATGTAAAACCAGTAGCTAATCTTGCTATCTTTATGGAAAAGGAACTTTACCTATTTGCAACCAATATTTCCACATCAAGAATCTCTGAAAATTTAAGCTCGGCTCTATGTTTTCTGCTTCTTAATATGGTGAGCTAAACTACTTCCTGACATGACGTGCTTCCCTCTGGCACTGCCAGATAGTGGAATTTGTTTTTTCTCATTCAGTCATTAAAATATTTTCACTTTTCACTATTGCAAATTTAACTGGCAGCTTTGGCACCGCTCTTGGGCTGTATGCAGGGGTGGGATTCTACCAGTTTGCGCCTATTCGCTAGAACCGGTTGTTAACATTCTAAGCAGTTTGGAGAACCTGTTGTTAGAAGAAATTACTGGCCTAATCCTGTAAGGAAGGCAGGAAGGAAACATTCTGGTGTTGCTTACAGAAACTGCCTCTCCATTAACCCTTATTACATTCTTGGCAGGACTAGACTTCCTGTCTCTGGAACTTCTCTGGAGTTTTTTCCCCCTTCTTTGCTGGTACTTTGCTTGTGTGGAGTGACCATTCAAAGTTACAATGGCACTGAAAAAAGTGACTTATGACCATTTTTCACACTTATGACTGTTGCAGCATCCCCACAGTCATGAGAGGCCAGGCAAGGAGATGCGTGCCTCGATGTGAGTGATATTGAGTTGGCCACACCCAGCCAATAACATGACCACCAAGCCACGTCTACCACCTAAGCCACGCCCACAGAACTGGTTGTTAAAAATTTGAATCCCACCCCTGGCTGTATGTATGGGGATAAGCAAGTGAGAATGTGGCACGAGCATCCTACTGGTTTATGTGTAACACAAAGGTGTGATAATATCTATTTGCTGGCCTTTTAGAAAATGCCATCTCATATATGAACGTGTATAACAGAATACCAGAATTGAAAGGGACCTTGGAGGTCTTCTAGCCCAACCTTCTGCTCAAGCAGGAAACCCTATACCATTTCAGGCAAATGGTTGTCCAATCTCTTCTTAAAAGCCTCCAGTATTGGAACACCCACAATTTCTGGAGGCAACGCATCCCGCTGATTAATTGTTGCAGGTTGGAATATAATCTTAAAAGCCAATTCTAATGTATCTGGCTCCCCCCTCCCCTTTCTTTCCTGCCCACCTTTGTTCTTTGTTTGGAATAGACCAGTTCACTGGGGAAGTCTTGGACAAAATAAATTATCCCACACTCCGTTGCTTGTGGAGTTCCAGTAGATACATTAAAGCTTTCCATATGGTTTCATTTACTCTATGGAAGGACAGTTGGCTGGGGGAAATGGTGGGAGGTGGGAGCGCTGAGGCAATTTGATCACTTTTCTAGCAAATATTCATATCTGCCTAGGGAAACCCTCATTTCACACATCTGGAGCGCTGTGGCTTTATAGATCAGAAGTATAACTGAACAGGCTGAGTTTGCACAGTATTCTAAGCTGTGGTTTCTTTAACTACAGTTGGCTGAACAATCGTTGGGGCCTACTTCTCATATAAAATTAAACAACAGCAACAGGATGGATCCATGCAACCCATTAAGTCAAAATCAAACACATTATGGCTTGGCACGAAAGTACGAACATGATCCGGAGAACCCGCTCCTCGTTCAGCATTGATCCTGCATCACAAAAATCACACATATTATCCTTCTTGGAGCAGAGATCCCCCCCCCTCCAGCTGCAGCACAGCTCAGATGACAGAATTTTATTTCTAAGTTTTGACACTGGAATTCAAGAGCAACTAATAGGCAGGGTGAACTTGGAACCCTCTCTAACAGATTTCACAGGCCATCCTATCGGCAATCCCAGTATAATCTTTCCAGTCAGTTTTATAGCTCCTGTAAAAAAATTCCTGGCTCAATTTTCCTGCTTGTATAAACAGTGCGTGGTGAACTTTTGCATCACCTTGACTCACCTCCCAATCTTTGGCCTCAAGTGAGCCATTCTTCTCTTCCCCTCAAACATGTGAAGGTTCTATAATGCGACTCGGATTGTAGCTCTCGGGAAAGATGCCTGGCCCCAAACCGATTGCATTGTGCCATCGTCAAAAATTTATATTTGGGAAGAATGGCATCTTTTTTTTTTAAAATTACATTTATATGCCGCCCTTCTCCGAAGACTCAGGGCGGCTTACAATTTTTGGGATACAACCCAGTGCGCTCAGCAATAGCCTTCATTCCATTGTATATGCCTGCTTATTACTAAGTGGCATTTTTACAAAGTCAGCGTATTGCCCCCAACAATCTTGGGTCCTCACTTTACCTACCCCGAGAGGATGGAAGGCTGAGTCAACCTTGAGCCTGGTGGGATTCGAGCCTACAGTAATTGTAGACAGCTGGATCTTAAGAGCAGGCATTTACAGCCTGAGCCACCAAGGCTCAGCGTTATATGCTTTCCCCGTATTTTAACCACTCAGAGGTTTTCCAAACTGGCCAAACAAACACATCCAGGGTGGTGTTGACAAATGAGGGTGGGAGTTAGCTGCTCTTTTTTTTTTTTCTTTTACCCCTTTTGTTATTCTAGAAGCTTCTGCAGCTCATGTGGAGGGCAGTATCTGGATGGTAATTTTTGCATTTGCCTATTGTTGGTGGAAGTGCTTGTTCTCAGTGGTCTGAGCTGAGCAGGAATGATGATGATTACGTTCCTGGCTTCAAAATGGTTTTGGAAGACTGGGGAAGTAGAAATAGCATTATGTGAAATTGCCCTAAATCTGAACGTATTAAACTGTAATTGAGAAAAACAAGCTCCCCACTGCAGATATTCCAGGTTACAAACCTGGAGATAGGCACTTGACCATTGGCTGGAGATAAAGACTGGACCTTTACGTGATGCTAAGCCTGTGCATGAAAGAGAAGAGTAAGCAGGAACAAGGGCTTTGGAGAGCACTGCTGGTATGGCTTGGATGGCCTACATTCAAACCTCACCTTTGCCATAAATTCATAAAGTGGATGTAAGCCAGTCTTCATTTAAGAGCTGGGACACTTTTCCTGTCCAGACCAAACCTCCAGGCCTTCCTAGCCATGCTATGCAAAGTCCAGTTGAAGTTATCCTATGCTTGAAGTCCACAAGTCTAAAAGTTCTTAAAGTTGAAGTCCACAGTTTGTCCACCTAAAGTTGCCAAGTTTGGAGACCTCTGCTGTAAGCCAATCACAACCCTTATTCCTCTGCCCTCAGTCCCATGATCAATAGAGAGATTCCATTGATGGTTTTTCTTACAAAGCCATTGCTTTGTAAGTAGGCGGAGTGCTTTTGGCTCTCAAAAACACAACATGGGGTTAATATATTATTTTTTCTTTTGTGAATTACCCCACCTTATAAGTGGACAGCCAACATAGAATTATAAAGCTGTCTGGATTGTCTTGGGATAGTCAGTCTCTGTATCTGTGTGTCGGACATGCACTTGGCCTAAGTCCTTCAGAAGAATGTGAGGATAACAACATCATGTATAAAATAATGAAAACAGGACAACAGGACAATGAAGATGTCATTTTATCCATCAGTATGCATGATGGGATCGAGTCAGGAAAGGTTAAAACGCATGAGACGTTCAAGAGCTGATGCATTCCTTTGAAAATTATTACCTTATTGCCAGCTTTTAAATTTGGAAATTATGAATCATTTTCCTAAAAATAATACCAGCAGCTAAATGTTGGCTTTTGTTGGCTTTTACTGTGTGAACAGGCTGGACAGCTGTCCAGTAGAAGGCCTGTAGTTGCCTTCTAAATTATACAGGCCCCAATAACCCCATTTAGGACTAAATCCTAGGGTATTCATTAACATGCTGGATTTTGGGCATTTCCCTGGTTTGCCTATAATCCATATATGTTCTTCCTCCAAACTCACTGTCAGTACAGTAGATGCTTAGGGTGAACTCCCCTAAGCTTGCAACCATCATGCTCCTCTTCAATTGTCAAGCTGTTTTCTAAAGCACCTGAAAGCCAGACAAGGAATAATGGATGGAAACTGAACAGGGAGAGATTCAACCTGGAAATAAGGAGAAACTTTCTGATAGTGAGAACAATCAACTGATGGAACAGAAGTTGCCTTCGCAAGTTGTGGGAGCACCATCACTTGAGACTTTCAAGAAGAGATTGGACTGCCATCTGTCAGAAATGGTGTAGGGTCTCCTGCTTGGGCGGGGGGTTGGACTAGATGACCTACAAGGTCCCTTCCAGTTATCTGTGATCTGTTAATTGAATCAGTTCATTTCTGTCTTGAAGGAAAAGCATTTGTGCCTAAGGAGAGACCAACAGAGACTCGCACAGAAAAGAAGGTGACCCTGGACCCAGAATTAGAAGAAGCCCTGGCCAGCGCCTCTGACACTGAGCTGTATGATCTGGCAGGTATGTGGCAAGATTGTTTGTTTGCTTCACAGCAGGGTCAGCCTTTCAGTCGCTCCAAACTTGTTACCATTCCAAGCCATTGCTCATATTCTCTTGTTGTCAACAGCACACAGATATGGCTAGCTTTGGTGAAACGGGTGTGTGTATGAGTGCTTCCCTACCACAACTGGGAGCCTTATTCTAAGTGAATCCACTAACGCACTAATAGCACCCCTTTGATTGAGAAACCCAACTTTAGAACTGGGGTTAATGGCAGTGTTGATTATGTTGGATAATCAAAGATTTCAACGTTCAGATATGCTGAATATTCAAAAGATCTGAAAGATCCAGTCAGGTATACAGGGAAGTTTGAACAGAACTCAAAGCATATGCATAAGTATATTTTCCAACACAAGAGAGCTGTTAACCACATGCAAATATTTGCTCAGGGCTATTATATAAGAATATAGACATTATATAAGGAGGTAGGTATGCAGCCAGCCGGTACAGATTTCTGACATCCACACACTTATTGAAATAGATGCAGATGCGTCTTCACATCTTTTCCAAAATGGAAGGGCTACTCCCTTTAAGAAATGCTTTATGGATGAAATAGCTATTAGAATGCTGATAATATAGCATGAAGGAGTGTGATGGCTCAGCAGTTAAAGAGCGCTGGATAGCTGACAGCCCAGTCTGAGACCTGAGTTCTGTGCAATGGGTGAGGTCCCATTCCTTGCCCCAGCTCGTGCCCACCTAGCAGTTCAAAAGCATGAAAATGCAAGTAGATAAACAGGTACCACTTCAACGGGAAGGTAACAGCGTTTTGCGCACCGTTGGCATATAGTCATGCTGGCCACATGGCCATGGAAATTGTCTTCGGACAATTTTTATCTCCATCAGTTAAACTTCTAGAGTTTAAACTCATCACTCCCATCTGCTTTCATACATATGATAAGCCCATTTCCATTTTTAAAACTGGATTTTCAATTTTTGCGGTTACATTCCAGGTGTTATTGGATTACACTTTGCATTTTCAATTATGCAAAATGTTATCTGGTGATCTTCTTTGAAGAGGCAAATTTTCCTAAACAGCACTATAATTTAAATAAATCATCCTAAATGAAAAAAAAAATCCACCTGATTATCCTCCTCTTGATATATTAGCTACGATGGGTAACATGGAAGGATTCTAGGAGAAAAGCGGGAGATTCTAGATGAAGGCCATGTCTTTTTAAGCCATCTTATTGCTGGTATTTCTGGTACTTCTAGCTGTCCTTGGAGTTCATAACTTGGTCAACAACCCTAAGTTTAATGAAGGAACCACCAGTCAAGATGGCAAAGGAATTGTGAAAAGTAAGTAGAGATGGTTCCCCTGCACTCATCACACCAAGCAATAGAATAATGTTCTGCAACCTTCAAACTACTTGTGCTGCTGATCTTTTTCCCACTGTGATGATTATGATGATTGTTGCAAAGATCCAATTAGCAATTGGTCAATGTGCAGGTCTCCTAAAGTGCATTCCCATTGTGAATGAAGCAATTAGGAATTTGCACTGTCAGTCACTTTGTTCCAAAAATAATATTTCCCCCCTTGGGCAGTAGTATTTTTTTAATAATTAAAATAGCTAGTGAAAAATCTATTTTAGGAGTCTTTATGAACTGAGTTATATAACTGAAAACATAGCTGGCTATGAGAAGTTAAACATGAGTGTAACCTATGCCCCGGTTTAATCATGATTTATTGAATAAATCAAAACTGGCTATGTTTACATAATCAGTGAAGCTAAAACCATATTTCTAATTATCGTGTTGTATGAAAATTTATGAATGCTTATGCCTAGTTATCTGCAAAAAGAGGAAGAGAACTTGACAGCCTTGTCTGAAAGCCTTCTGTTGAGTAAACAAAGTCTTGAATAAGAGATAAAGTGTTTGCAAAATCAAAATTTATAGTCGTGCCTACTAGGCAGTCTGACGTCACCGTCAATTGTTAGAAGTGGACAAAAGTGTATAAAACGAGGAGAGAAGGGAGAAAGATGACTTTGTGGAAATGAGAAAGCCAAAACTGTTATAAAATAATCCACCAGATTATAATTGGTGGCCGAGAATGCATATGTCACTTTAATGAAAATATTTATTTATTTATTTTTATTTTATTGGACTTATATGCCGCCCCATCTCCGAAGACTCGGGGCGGCTCACAATTAAAACGTACAATATAATAAATATTTAAAGAAAGATTAAACAATTATAAAGCCCAATAAAACCAAATTAAAATACTTAAAATTATCCCACACCCCTGGTGAGGTAGTCACAGCCCGATTTGGTCAAACAACTAGGTCTTTAAATCGCGGCGGAAGGTGCGGAGGTCAGGGGCCAGACGGAGGTCCAGAGGCAGTTGGTTCCATAAGTCGGGGACTGCTGCAGAATAGGCTCATCGCCGGGGGACTGCCAGCCGACACTGGCTTGCCGACGGGACCCCGAGGAGTCCTTGCCTGTGTGCCCGCACAGGGCGGATGGCACTCGATATAGTATTTCTAAAGGAAATTTTGCATTAATGGTATATGGACGGAAGGGTGGCATTAGTGTTTTTTTTCCAGATGTGGTTAAAGGTGAAAACGTCAAGCCTGTTTTTGAAGAACCACCTAACCCAACAAATGTTGAAGCCTGTTTGCAAAGAATTAAGGCAAATGATCCCACTCTCCAAGAAGTCAATCTGAACAACATAAAGGTACTTCTATCGAAGTCAATCTCAATTGTTTCATTGTCACGGTCTTACTTGTAAAATATGTTGAGACGGGTTTTATTTTTTCTTGTCTGGACTATAGCTTCATCCATCAAATAGCTTATGAAGCAGATATTAAACATCAATATTCAAATTGATTAAAAAAAACCCTGTATATTTGTATTCTCTACAAACGTAAAACTGACCAGGGTAATGATACTTCAGGGAATGATGAATGGCAATTTCATTCCCTTCAAAAAGCTATGCTGAAACATTTAAAAGACCAACGATCAGCCTCATAAGCACAACACTTTTGAGTGTGAGATCGAAACAACCGTGTGCTCTCTGTGGTGGAATTGTTGCATGCTCCTCCTTTTTTAAAGCTTCTATTTACATAAAACGTGTGTGTCTTTTCTTCACTTTAGATTGATCCTAATTTATTTGCCTGACCAATTATCTTGTTTTATTTGAAATATTTCGTTGGTTGTCTTGATGCTATTTTATAGAAAGGTGGGATGCAAATCACATTATTAAATGGGTGTAACCCAAATTAAAATTAGGGACCTTCTCAAAAAGTCGATTCATTTATAATTTGGGATACTGTGCTGTCCAATACAGTTTTGACTTGGTACCAGTTTGACAGAATCAGGTCACTATATGACTATCCTGGAATCTATTCAATTCAAGCAATTACACTAGAGCCTTTTTTATCTTATACAGAACATCCCAATTCCAACTATTAAAGAGTTTGCAAAGGCTTTGGAAACCAATAACCACGTGAAAAAATTCAGCCTGGCAGCTACTCGAAGCAATGACCCTGTTGCGATGGTGAGGTTTTCTTGGGGAAAATTGCATGTTCTATTTTAATACTGGGTTTAAAATAGAAAACAATGTAGAATAAATATTTTTCTAATAAATAAAAGTATTAGAAAATGCAGAATAAATAAATATACTAAAATATAAATAAACCAAATTTTCAGGTTTGAAAAGCTGCAAAAACTGTTTTGAATTTTCCACGAATGTCTTACTGTACTTTATTTAACACATTCATTCTTTATCCAACTATTTTCACACTATTTTGAGGTGATAATGGTGGAAAGGTGAATTCTAAAATGTAGTATTTTTTTAAGGCAAACAGAAACAAAACTGCTGTGTTTCTTTTCAGGCTTTTGCAGATACGCTAAAAGTAAACAAGACACTGAAAAGTCTAAATATAGAATCCAATTTTATTACTGGGACAGGAATCCTTGCTTTGGTTGATGCCCTGAAAGGAAATGAAGTACTGACAGAAATCAAAATTGACAATCAGGTAAGGAAAGGATAGCATAATGGAACTTCGGATTGGCCGGACTCTAAAAATTGCTATTTGGGATCTTGTAATAAGACCGAGGTCGAAGCAGCAGGATAAGCCTGATTTAATGTATATATTTGATTTTTCTTAGTATGTTAAAATCCAATCATGCAGGAACCTTCAGTATGAAAATATTAACGTTTCTTTTACACTTGGAAATACGTTGCTGTAAGAGGTTAGAATTCCCCTAGTCTAACATTTTCCCTCTTCCAGCGGCAAAGCAGATGAATAATGCTAGGAAATAATTTCAGCCGGAGGGATTAGTTTCTGGTTTGTTCAAAATGCAAATCACTGCTTGGCTGTATACAGGCAGTCCTCAACTGGCCCCAAAATTTATGTTGCTAACTGAGAAATTTGTCACACCAGCGTAATTCTTTGTCTCCTGTTGCCATAACAATTCTTTGACTATGATAAGCTCCACCACCCCACACCAAATATTAGATCTACTTTAGCCTCTAGAGACTTTTGTTTAGTGCATGAAGTCACATGGATGACGATGATATCAATGTAGGCTGAAAGCTGTCTAAAGAGGGACGCTGCTGTGAACCAGCAATAATATTTTCCATTTGATTCTATCTCGGTTGCTTTTTTTAGAGACAACAGCTTGGCACAGCAGTAGAGATGGAGATCGCTCAGATGTTGGAAGAGAATTCTCAGATTCTCAAATTTGGGTACCAGTTTACAAAGCAAGGCCCAAGAACCAGGGTAGCAGCTGCCATCACGAAAAATAATGATCTAGGTAAGATGGCAACCCCTCAGGTTGGTGAAAGCTCAGGAGCATCTTTACAGGAGAAAATACGGAATTCAGTTCAGACTAGGAAAAATAGAAAATGTCCAGGCTTGTTTGGGCCATTACAAAATGACACACCTGATACACAAGACGGGATCAACCTTTACTTATCTGTTCTTTCCAGCTGTGTTGGAACACCCAACTGCTTAGATGTGCCAAGGTATTTATTCCCCAAATATCCCTTGTCACTTGGTGGTAGGTCCAGATGGGAGTTTCAAGGAGTGACAATTTTTTTTTTAATTACATTTATATGCCGCCCTTCTCCGGAGACTCAGGGCGGCTTACAATTTTTGGGATACAACCCAATGCGCTCAGCAACAGCCTTCATTCCATTGAATATGCCTGCTTATTACTAAGCGGCATTTTTTCAAAGTCAGCTTATTGCCCCCAACAATCTTGGGTCCTCAATTTACCTACCCCGAGAGGATGGAAGGCTGAGTCAACCTTGAGCCTGGTGGGATTCGAGCCTACAGCAGTTGTAGGCAGCTGGAACTTAAGTGCAGGCAATTAACAGCCTGAGCCACCAAGGCCCTTTCTCGATGGTTGGAAAGGTTTGTCTCATGAGAAACAAAGCTAACTAGGAGTTTGTCTACTGATAAAGAGAAAATGTTTTTCTTTACATTTTGAGGGTATGGTGAGAGGGTTACCAACGTAACAACTGTACAGAAGCTTTTGCATCAGGTTAGCTGGTCACTTGGAAACTATATTCTGCTTTTACCCTCTAGTGAAATAATATGATAAAACAATGATAGCTGAACCCAGGTATCAAAGAAAAGCAAATAGTGATGAAAAGGAATTAATATTATTGTTGATATTTCAGTAACATTTTATTCTTTATATTGGATTTCCAAACAATACAAGTTGCACTGTGTAAGCTGAAGCTTATAAATAAGCAACTAACACAGGAACCCAAAATATACATATTTGTTTAGCTTAAATAATAAACAGAAATGATTTGCTGTCCAAATTTACTACAAAATTAAAGAATGACAAATAATACTGGTCCCATGGTGGAAGGGGTGCATACAAGTGCAGACATAAAAATAAAAGTATTTATTAATCACCTTTACAAAAAAAAAGTTACAAAATTAGAAAAAATATTTTGTGACACTTACAAAACAATGTTTGTCCCTCTTCCTTTCTCTCTCTAGTTCGCAAGAAACGAGTGGAAGAACGCCATTAGCTTTGTCTCTGAAGATGCAAAGGAAGAGAAGGATTTCTCATAAATCTCATAAAATTTACTGATTTAAAGGGAAGATACTGGAAAGGCTTTCGAATGAGACTGCTCATGTTCCATTACCTCAGTTCATCCCTTCCTGTTATTTGAACCCCATAATCCAGCCTAATTTTCTTTTTCCAAGCAATCAACAATCATGCTCTGAATTCAAGATGCTCTGAATGGAAGACCAAATGCAACTTGGTGTCAAAACGGGGAGAGCTGCAAGTTAATCTTTTCTCCCCCTTCCATTTAATGCTAATCTATGAGTGATTAGGAAATTTTCCTGCACGTCCACTGAAACAAGTGGGAATTGTTTAGTGGATTGTGCTTTCTATGTTGTACAAATCACCACCTCCTCTTGACTCATAGTAAGCCTAGGTCTGCTTTTTGTTTCCTGTCATCTTTCTAGTGCTATGTGCAAATTGTAAAGGGACCAAGGTCACTTTAAAACAACTTGTCATGCCAAGGTGGAACTGTTCTCATACCAGCACACTCTGCCAAACAAATCAATCTTCAAATTCCACATGCTACAATGTGCCATAAACTAGATCGTCAATATATTGTGAAATATTGCTTCTGGAGCAGATAACTGGAGACAATTCTCACAATAGGCTTTGTTCATACCAACTTATAATTTTCAATAACCTTATCTTAGAACACACTGTAGGATCTAATGGTGAGGATGGATTCATGTGTAAACATGCCCACTATAGCATTGTGTTATGTGTGAACAAAGCCACTATGGGCTCATCTGACAAACCACAGATTAAAAATTCTGAATTAACACTATGCATGAATGCAATGCCAGACAAAATTGGAATTGCAATACATGTTAGCATTCTTTTTTCTTTATATTTAGCAACTCATGCTTTAGCTGTACTTCTTATCTTTCACACTGACTGGACCTTTCTAAAGGTAGAACAGATGCTCTAAGGAAAATATGTTAGTTTATCCATAGCACAGAATCATAATTAGCACAACCCACAGCTTGAACATTTTTCTCAGTCATGGCTTCTGATTCTAGCTTTCTGGCTGACTGTAAATCATTACTTGGTTAAATCAGTCCTAGCCATTCTTTGCCTTGATATGAACTGAGATAATAAGCTACATATTGTATATTAGTGTGAACAAACTATTCTCCAAAATAAGGAGTCACCAAAGGAATCATTATATTTCCTGTACATAAATATGAAGAGTCATTCTAGCCACAAGTTAAATCCCTTCTTCACGTCACAATGGAGGGATATTAAACTGAAAATAATTCCATGTTACTATTCCATTCACGAGAAAGCTTCATGAATCCATCCTACACGATTGCAAGGACTGTTGACTATGTGCTCACATATGTTACCATTAGGTGAGCTAGTTTCCTAATCTAATTTGCCAACTTAAAATAGCTTCAGCTGACCTTTTAAGTTATTTGTTGATCTGTGTATATGTATTAATAGGAGGCCAAAACAATTACCATCAACCCATTTGATGTATATAAGTGTTCTAATAATAATGTTGTGTTTGTCAGATTGCTTTTAAGGTTGTTTTAATTTCTGAAACTAGACATTTATTAATGTTGGTCACTGGATTCTTAGATAGTGAAGATTAAACTGATCAGTCACTACAGGAGATTGGTGAGAGACATTTCATACCCATGTCGCCTAGGAAACAAAGTCTTTCAAATTATTCTCAAGTTAGAAAACCCCACATTCCAACTTCAGTTATCAGGTTACAAAAGAAAACCATTAGTGAACAATGGATAGCACAAAAGACAAAGGGAATTCCTCACTACGACTGGGACTCCCTTTTATGAATTTTGAGATCTTACCGCTTCAGTTAAAAATTGTGAAAAGTATTTCATGCCAAACATGTATTATACTGGGAAAAAAATAAATAGGAAAAAAGTGAGCCTCGCTGTGCAGAAATTTAATAATGGTTATTATTAAATAATAGTAATGGTTCATGTGAAAATCAGCAGGCAAAACTGGACCTGAGGATCTCTGCATAAATGCAGAGTTAGCATTTAATTCCACAAGATCTCCCTTGTGCTTTTAAAATTCACTACAACTGAAATGCATCACAGTATTAAAGAGCAAGTACTTGTCACTGGGAGAATAACCAATAAGTGACTCACTATTGTGTCTGTAATATTTGGAAAAAAGTACTTAACTAAGATTACCACTAATTGAAATAATTTTTGTTTTTATTTTCCTCAGTATAATGCCACTTGGATGTCTTTTCGAAAACCCAGTAAATACTTGACTATCTCCAGTGCCAGGCATAAAAATGCATTTTAAAATAAAATGCATTGTTATTTATAGCTATGTAAATTAGCTTTATAAAAAGGAACTGAGGATTTTCTTCCTGCAAATTTCCACCCAATGTATGGCAAAAATAATTGGAAAATAGCTGTTTGCACAAGCTGAATCATTAGTAAAAGGTTATGTATATACTACTACATTAAAAGCATACCTAATCAGAAAGCACAACTTCTAAAAAAATGTTCCCAAATGATGTTTCCATATAGCCCAACCCAAGATTTCCAAGAATTTCATCTGAAATATTTTTAGAATCATTTTTAAATACTGCATGGAGAATTAGGTCTCAAATCATTTGATAATGACATACTTAAAAGATGGATGTCCCCAAGACCATAACACATTCTTTTCTTTCTTTCTCAGCTTTGACAGATTTTTCCACGTCATAATTTAAATGTCTGTTCATTAATGTTTTTTTCATTTTGGGGAAAAAAACCCAACATGAGGTAAATATAGCCAGTTACAATTGGCTACAGTATGATTTAAAAAAAAAATCAGGGTTTTTTGAGCTGTAAGCTTTGTATATGTGATGCTATATTTACATATGATAATTCTTTTGTGGGCATCCTGGCTGTTTTTAATTTCACATTCTTGAATGTGTTCTTTATCCAAATAATGGATAATATATATATTATGAATATCATTTTATTAATTCAACTTGCAGCCTTATTAATCCTTCTACCCTACCCTAGACTTGTGTGTCTAACAGCAGTATTCAGTGATATTTATCAGCTAATTCCTGATCTCATCAGCTGTTTTTAAATGTCTAAATAATATAGATATGACTGCCATAAAAAAAGGGCATGCACTGGGTTGCATGAGAAGATAAGAATGTGCTTGTCTTGAATAATACCTGCTTCAACATACATGTGCATCCTTTGAAAACAAAGTTGGTTTTTTCCTTGGGAAGTATTGTTTTGATCATTTGTAACTTCCATCATACCATCATCCCTCATGCAAATATTACTGATCAGTCACAGCTTTAGAACAGAGGACTGTAACTACAAATAAATTAGAAAGTTATTTTAATGTGTTTATTCAGTTACTTGAAAAAGTCAGATTTGATACAGTGTAGCACCTGCTAATAGCATACATTTTATCATAATCTACCCACATTCAATTACTTAAGAAACAGAAGCTTTATACATTTAGTTTTGAAAAATTATCTTGATAAGGAGCTGCTTGTCTTTATGACATTTACTCAGGAGGATAGTTTTCAATTACTACAAAAGACTGGCATTTTAAAATGTTCTTTTTGTTTGATCATATTCTCTGCTTCAACAACTGAGTAATAGGTCAGTCTAAAACAAGTGAAAAAGGAATTGATAAAAATAGGTTCCAACGATAAAAAAAACCTGGATGTAAAATATGACTGATATAAATTCCTATATTGGGTGAACAAACATAATAGGAATCAAATTTGGCATTTTAAGGTTCTTATTTTATGCTTCAATCATATGCAACTTCTTACCTGTAAGCTTCAGTCATTAGACTAATAGAAATATTTTAATTATACATAAGCTAATACATCAGTGTAAAGTCTTCATACAATATTAAAGTTACATAATGGTCAGTATGGATTATATCTAAATTTAACTACTAATTAACCAATTGTGAGAAATTTCAGACAATTGCTTTATATATAGATTGCAACAATCCAATGTAAGAGCAGGTTTGTAATGGTGGCTTAGAATTAAATTTGGCATGCTTTATTCAAATAAATAAAGGGGGGAGTCAAACTTAGGTTACCCAACAACCCTAAAAGTTTTCAGATAATGTATCACAGATCAGAAGAAGTCTGGTAACACATTTTAAGACAAACATATTTTATATAAAGTGCTTTTATTAAAAAAGAAAAGAAAAAGAACTAAGTAAAACATATTTTATGCAAAATATTTTTATTAAAAAAGGAAAAAGAACTAAGTAAAATATATTTTATATAAACTTTATTAAAAAAAGAAAAGAAAAAAGAAGTAAGTAAAACATACTTTTATATAGTGTTTCATTTAAAAAAAGAAAAGGAAAAAATTAAGTAAAACATTTTATGTAAGGTGTTTTTATCAAAAAAGAAAAAACAAAAAGAACTAAGTAAGATGTATTTTATATAAAGTGTTTTTATTAAAACAAAGAAAATAACTAGTTTTACAATACAGCAACGATGCCATTGTTTGCCACTAGAGGGAAGAAGAGCACATCAAATGCATTTAACAAAAGTTTCCAATTTGGAAATTATTGTCTTTGATCTTCTAATAACAGGAGACAAAGTTTGTATACAACCAAAAATAAATATTTCCCTGCTTCTGAAAAAAAAAACCCAGTCTACATTAACAGTAAAGTATTGTGAGCCCTGCCAAAGGCAGGGGAAAAAAAGCTAACCTCCAGCAACACCCTGGGAAGAACACATGTAGATCAAACTGCCTATGTTCCCACAACTCACTTAAGTGTACCGATCTTTTGACCAATAGAGGAGAATATCTGTAGACTTTATTTTTCCTAAGTAAATTTTTTCTGGGTTTATAGAATTAAGGAATGATTTATATTAAGAAATGCATAAGTATTAATAATAAGAGGCCACTGGACTTGCTTGGTTTTTTTTTTCTTTCAAGACATTTCGCTTCTCATCCAAGAAGCTTCTTCAGTTCTGACTGGAGAGGATTTATATTCCTTGCAGACAGCTGGTCATTTGCATCCTTTTAGAGGGTCGTTGAGGCCACTTGGAAGTTTGTCTATGTCTTCAAGGAATATAAATCCTTTTATTCCCCGCCATTCAGTCAGAAATGAAGAAGCTTCTTGGATGAGAAGTGAAACATCTTCAAAAGAAAAAAAACAAGAAAGTCCAGTGGTCTCTTGTGGGGGAAAAGCAACTTTGGGACAACCATGACCTGGAGGACTGAGAATCTCCACAGACATAAATATTATAATACATTTTCCCCGCAAAACTTCCATTTTTCTCGCTTCGCTGTTCTTTTACAGCATCTTCAACCTTTAAACAAGGCAGTTGGCTTAAGCTGTACCCTCAAATCCAGACGCTGCAGTTAACGGGAACCCAATTTTGGAGGGTGGGGGAAGGTGGCACCCGGGTCTCTCAGGCCCTGCACTGACCTGGACAGAAGAGTCTGGGTGGCTCAGGCTGTTAATTGCCTGCACTTAAGTTCCAGCTGCCTACAACTGCTGTAGGCTCGAATCCCACCAGGCTCAAGGTTGACTCAGCCTTCCATCCTCTCGGGGTAGGTAAATTGAGGACCCAAGATTGTTGGGGTCAATTAGCTGACCTTGTAAAAATGCCGCTTAGTAATAAGCAGGCATATACAATGGAAGGAAGGCTATTGCTGAGCACACTGGGTTGTATCCCAAAAATTGTAAGCCGCCCTGAGTCTTCGGAGAAGGGCGGCATATAAATGTAATTAAAAAAAAAAAGAGTCGTGTGAACGCGGTTGCGGGTCACAGGTGGTGGGGGATGGGACGCGGGTCACCCGGGGACAAAACTTCTCCCCCCTCAGCGGGGCGCTCGCTCGGGGCATGCGCGAGCCACGGCGCAGGCGCAGAAAGGGCGGCCTGCCCGGAGTCGCGACTTTTTCGCACCCCCGCCCCTCGCGTGGCGCCGGGGTCCCTAGCGCGCAGGCGCACGAGGCCGCCGCTCGATTCCCGCCTTTCGCGCCACAGGGCGCTCGCTTTTCGCTTCGCGGCCTCCTTCTCCTCCTGAGGGAGCGGAACAGGCGTCCTTTGCCCAACGCTATGTCCCCGACCTGCCGCTGAGCGCTGCGCCCGCCATGGCGGACTCCTTGCCCCTGCCCGGGTTGTCGCTGCGGGAGGAACCGTTGCCCGGTCCCGGCGCCGCCGACGGGGAGGCCGAGCTGTCGCTGAGCTTGGCGCGCACCAAAACGCGGTCGTACGGCAGCACGGCCACGGTGGTCGCCCCCTTGGCGGAGCGGTACGTGGAGCATCGGCTCAGCCCCGGAGACACCTTGCCGGGCCTGGCCCTCAAGTACGGCGTGACGGTAAGCGGGGGGCTGGCCGAGTAGCCCCTGGAGGCCACGGCCTAGGCTCCGAGGATGTGACCCCTGGAGAGCCGCGCTGTTCGGAAGGAGACGTATGTCCGTTTAGAGGACAGCCCCCACCCCCTCCACGAGCAGGGGCACCGGACCCCCCCCCCTCTCCATCAGCATGGGTATAGGGAGCCCCCGTTCACTTGTATGGGCCAAAGGCATTGCCCCCTCCATGAGAGAGGGCAGAGGGTCTCCCACGAGGGTACATGGCCCCCTCCCTGTACAAGCAAGGGATCAAGCCCCCCGCCCTCCACCACTATGGGCAGAGCTGACCACCCCCAACACGAAGAAGGGCACATGAGAGAGGGCAGGGGGTCCCCCTTCCACAAGCAAGACCCCCTCCCTCTACCAGCACAGGCAGAGGGCACCCCCAACCCAAGCGAGGGCACCTACCCTGCGTGAGCATGGGCAAAGGGCAGCCCCTCTCCATGAGAGAGGGCAGAGGATCTTCCTTCCACAAGCAAGGGGACAAGGCACCCTCTCTTCTCCACCAGTACAGGCGAAGATCTCCCCCCCCCCATACGAGGAAGGGCACCCCTCCACCAGTATGGGCAAAAGGAGCCCCCCCTCCATGAGACAGGGCAGAGGGGTCTCCCCAACGCAAGCAAGGGCAGAGGGCTCCATTAGCATGTACAGAGAGCACCCCCAACACAAGCAAGGACCCCTTCATGAACATGGGCAGAGGGTCCCCTTCCACAAGAATGTGTAGAGGACCTGTTTGGTGGCACCATTATTCACCCTCCTTTGGGACTGGGACCCAGCAGCTGAAACAAGGGAACAAGAACTTTCCTCGAACCCCCAGCTGCCGTCCATATAATTCTGGCTAGATCCGCTCAGCCTCAGATTGGAAAGTTTCTGGGTGACAAACTGCATGTTTCTTTCTTTTCCCACTTCTCAAAAATACGGAGGAGTTTGCTGGAGGAGGAGGAGGAGGAGGAGGAGTGCTTCTGTCCTTGTGCAGAGTGCTTTCCAACTGGAATCATCGCAACTGACCTGGCGTGTCTCTTTGAGCCAAGGCACTTTACATACTTTTGGGTTTTCTCCTCATTGTCTCGGGCCAATATGGCAAATCTTAAGGGGATGCATCTTAGCCTGTGTGTGGGGAATGGGTAGGAGGTTTCAGGCAAACAGCCTTTCCATACAAAAGGAGATTTGGAGGGCATCAGATGTGGACTGCAACTGTACAGTTACTGCAATGGGTGCATCACACATTCTGGATGTGGTGGAGTTTCTAACAGAGACTTGAACCTGGAATTTTCCTTTAAGGGTGACTTGATCACTGAGCCCTCTGGTAGGAAAGTTTGAAGGGTGAAAGTGAACGTCAGTCTTTAAACAAAAGATGGTGTGCATTACAGAGTTGCTATTCTTTCCTGTCCTCTTTAAGCTGTGGTGTTTTGAATATAAATCATTCAATAGATTGCCTAACTTGAAATGATGGCTGGATTTGTTGAATAGCAACAGTTGTTGGCACTATCAATATTTGTAATAAATCATTAATAAAAGATTGAAGTCTGTTTCCATTGCTGGAACATATGAATTCAAAGTCAAGCTATACACACTCATTCCGAGACACAGTCCATTAGCTATGTTGAATACACAATCCCTCAAAATTGAGACAGATTTCAGTAGAGGCTGTAGATCATATCTAAAACTAAAATAGTTTGTAATCCTGGTAGGTGAATACATTTATTATAGCTGGTTTCAAATGTTGGCCTGTGAGAGAATTGTAATAGGTCTGTAATGACAAAGCTACATTAAAACATTTCTGGGGGCAAAGTGTGAGAGCTTATAAGATTCTTCTAAACTCTAAACCTTATGCTGTTCAATCATTAAACTGCTGAACGAACATAGAAAAACAGTCTTTAACATGAGGTTATGGGGAGAAAGTATAAAAGTTCTAGTTACACAATAACTTTAGATACATTATTTATTAAACTGCAAAGAATAGCAACTAGAGCATCAGGTTGCTAGTTCTTTGTCAAAACAAATGCCTGAGGAAACATTTGTTACTATATTTATAGTTAATGTATGAAAATGACATCAACAACAGAAGAATTCATCCTTGCTGTAAAAGTTCAAAAGAAGAAATTTAGTTTCCATTTTTAATTTGTTCAATTAGAGGTGTATATTAGTTTCCAAAGGGGTCTCCCCACCCAACTTCATATGTCTGAATGAAAGTTCTGGTATTGCAATTGTAACAATACCAGTCCCCATTTGGAAGGATAGCCAAAAATTAATTGCAGTAAAAATACATCTTCAGAAATAAACTTATGTAATAGGTAGCTGCAGGCTATTTTAATACTTGCTTCACTTGGGTTGTAAATATAACTATTTCTGTTTCAGATGGAGCAAATAAAAAGAGCAAACAAACTTTTCACAAATGACTGCATATTTCTTAGAAAAACATTAAATATCCCAGTTATATTGGAAAAGGCTTTGCTGTTTAATGGATGTAACTCACTGGAGTCTCCAGAGGATGATACTGACAATCCCACTTCTTGTGAAGCAAGTCCCATGACAGTTCAGGAAGATAGCTCTTCCCCCAGTCCTCAAGAATCTGACAATCAACTTCCCCCACCCGAAGAACTCTCTGCCAAAGATTTTCTGCATAGAATGGATGTGCAGATTAAATTGTCCAAACAAGCAGCTAAGAAATTGAAATCTGAAGATAACAGGTAAAATCTTATTCACCTCTTTATCTAAAAGATGTTTTTATTTTAATTTTTGAGAAACTTTAATAGATGGTAATATAACAAATAATAGTAGTAATAGAAAACACTATATAAAACTGTTTTTAAGACAGCTATTTAATTTCCAATAGCATAATTGCAAATGATGCTAAAGCATCATTTCCATATTGAATTGATTAGGGAAAATTTAGGTGTGCGTGAGAGGGAAAATTTAGGTGTGTGTGAGAGAGAGAGAGACATATATGACACCCCCCCAAATCAATCTGGTAGAAATAGAAGGGAATTAATTAGATACACAGGGGACTGCAGTGACCTAGAGCTGAACCAATAATATTTCTAGTTAAATTACTGAAGGCTTAATCCAGAAGAGATGAGGGCAGAGTGGAGAGAAGGGAAATGGTGCAACAGAATGTCAAGGACAACTAATGACAACACATCACCTGTTTCTCACTTGTTTTAAAGTTCTTGCATGATACATTTGCTGCTCAGAAGAATAACATTTCTGCAGCAGCCTTCAAATGGCTTAATTTGAAATAATCCTGTTACAATTGGATAAACTTCTGTGGAGTAAATTATAAGCAACTGCATATTTTCATAAGTTTCCTTTTTACCTCAACAGGGAATATGCTGAGGAAAATTCCTATGCAATTTCTTCCTATCAGCAGTAGAAAATGGGTAAAGAGCTGGAATGAAAGCAGTTCTTAAAGAACTAAATATTTGAAGATTCGAAAGATCTTTTGGGTTGATATATTGTACTTGTTCCAAATCATATATAAAAATTCCACTGACTGTTGCACTAAAAGTATTTGAATGTTTGCCTTCTATAGGTCAATATTCTGTTACTATTCATTAATAAAGGAAATGCTTCTCCAAAATAATTGCCTTTATATTTCTGCTAAAATGGCACACTAGCAACAATATATTCCTAAGAGAACTTCAATGCAATTTTTTTCATTTTTGTATACATATATATATAAAAGATAATATTAAAGAAACAATCATTTATTTTAAAAAAAGTCCTGTGAAGTCTTGACTCAGATATGTTTGTAATGCAAATTTTGTGAACTTGATGCTGATTAATTTGTATGTTTATGCACATCTGTATATGTCTCTCTGTGTTAACATATATAAAGATAATGCTCTTAAAGTGAATCAGTTTTAGCCAACTTTAAGGAAAAAGAGTTGGGCTTTTAAAATATGTATGGTAAATTATTTTGTTTGGAAAACAAGGGACCAAACAGATTAAATTGTATTTTTTTCTTTGTGAAAAGGTGGAACATATTTTCTTGTTAGCACACATACATAGTTTCATGTATTGAATATAAAATGCACTTTAAACAGTTATTGCCTTTGTTGTTTGGCATTGCTTTGCAACTTCTGTACATTTCAGATATGATTTGTTTCATGTGCTATATTAAAATTTCTTAAGTTATAGTGTCTTTGCTCCTTTTTCCAACTATATGATCTTTATTTGAAATCAGAATAGTTTGAATACAATTTGTCAGTATGTGTCTTGTAATTCTCAGAAGGAGAATATTAATATTCCAGCTGAGGAAGACAAAATCACAGGATGTATAACTTCATTCTGTTTTGGTAATTTATTGCATGCTTGAGGAGTGGAGCTGCTCAGTCTAAACCAGTCTTACATAACTTATTTAAAGAAGACTCTTGTGTGCAAGTAAAACAGCTGCAGCCTTTTATTTTAGATTTGAAGAAACCCCCAAAAGAAATAAAATAGGTACTAAAAGAAATTATCTTCAGAAATCTTTATGTCCATTGTTAGAAAAACTGATGAATAGTTTATTATAAAACAATGTAGCTATATAAAACAATGTAATTTTGTAGACTGACAACCTAAAAATACTCTAGCAAATACTGTATTCTCTGGCTTTACTTTAAACATCAAATCAATCTTGGCCTATGACACATTTCTTTTATTCAAACACTGTGAAGTGTGTTTTCAAATGGATTGAAACTTTCCTGTATGTTTACTGTCAACTTTCTATTTTTAGCTATTTTAAAAGAAGAGCCTTTGATACACTTTAAAGTATCATTTAACAATTTTGATGTTTGAAGGAAACTATTTTGAATCTCAATGTGAGAATGATCATAATTTGTCTGATCTTTGGTTTAAATACATCTATATGTAGAATTATATTGGGAATACAGTGAATTTATAAGTGACATCTGTCAATTGGTGGGGAGGGAATGTCATTTCCAAATATTTTACAGAAAAAGACTTAAAAACATTTTTCTATTTCTAGGTATTGTATTTCTGTTCTTAGCAGTACTTAATTATAACTCACCTTGAAAATGTTTTCAGCACATTTTGCATTGCAACATTTCTTGCTATGCTTTTCTGTAAACCTCAGTAGTAAGATCCCCAGTTTATTATTTTTAAAGTAGTAATTTAAAGTGGTACCACATGAATAGAAAACCAAGAATTTGCATTACTTTGTCTTGTAGCAAAGCATTTAATAAAGTACAGTATCAGAAACAGGATTCTATTAGAAAAGTGTATTTTGAATGCAATATATGTGATAATTTGTTACATTTTTCCCAACAATGTTTTTTTAAAGGTAAAAAGGTGTAAAGACACATCAGAGCATCTAAAAGATGTTAAGGTTATTTAAAAAGGATTGGTGAGATAAGAACTAGGAAAGTGCAGGATACTTCTATTTCCCATTGCTGGGATGGAGATAATAACAAATGTGTCTAGCAATTGTTTTTATATGCTAAAATGGCAAAAATATCAAGTCTGCATTATGCCTTTGAATACTATGTTACTGCATTGCTTGCACTGCTTTTTAAAAAAATGATCGCTCCATTCTGTACATGCCACAGCCATGAGGGTAATGCACAAGGTTGTTGTTTTCTGGTTGCTTTTATCATATAATATTACCAAATGCTGTATCTGATGTCCCATAGTATGCTAGCAGTCAGTCCTCAATTCACAGGAGAAAGCCAGGAAAACTGACATAAATAATATACTGTTATGAAAAACATGACACATTGAATCTGAATTATACACAGCTTAAAAACCCTTAAAATTTCACTAGCCTGAGGACTGAATCATCTGTCAATTGTCCACAGCTCTTATTTAATTACGGGTAATCCTCAACTTACCATTATTCAGTTATAACAGCATTGAAAAAAGTTGACTTGTGACCATTTTTCACGCTTTAACAACTGTTGCAGCATCCCTGTGGTCATGTGATCAAAATTAGGGGATGCGTTTATGACAATTGCATTCTGGGATTACCATTTGTAACCTTCCGAGATTATGTAGGTAGGCTGTCACTGAACAAGAGATTTATAAATCATTGACACCAATGTTTTTATCCTGTTTCAAAGTTTAAGCTAGTGCATGTCCAGTCAGAAGAAGTAATATTCCGTTGAGTGAATATGCGTTGGCCTGCATTCTTAATTTCTCTGCTGTATTCCTTCCCATCTCATATAAATGCAAATTCTTTTAATGACTGTTTAAAATGTACTGAGGAATATGAGACTAGTATGTCTGCGGAATACATTAACTTTCTCTTTTAGAGCTTTTATTATCCAGATGGTGCTAAAAGGATGTTTTCTGAGTTAGCAGCTGCACACAAAATGAACCCAATACTTCTAAAACATCCATTTATGAAGGAGGCTGGCAATTGTAACTCTATGAATTTCAGCACTGGTCTTGCCTCCTTGTTCAGCTTTTTTTGCCATGATCCTGCAACTGAAGGGATGGAGCTGTTCAGCCAGTCTTAGCCAATGAAAGTCAGCCTTCATGGCTTATAAAACCCCCTCATATTTGGGGGATTCTCTCCCACAATACATAGCTTCATCAATGTCAGCTTCCAGCAGGACCGTGAAGATTTATTTATCAAAATTTATTTCGCATTTGCTAGTTTTAGTCCGAATTGCTTCTAAACCACTTTATCGGTGCAACTTATCAGGGCAATTTATGGAGAAAAGCAAAACAGGTAAACATACAGGTGGTCCTCATTGAATGACCACTCATTTGGTGGCCGTTTCAACTTGTAAGAATGTTGAACTTAGAACCAGTCCTCAAGTTTTGCCCAATGCAGGCGCCAATAGTCATGAGATTGTGGCAGCACCCTGTGGCACATTATCACAATTTGCAACATCCTGTCGTCTCTCACAAACAAAATCAGTGGGGAAGCCAGCACCTTGTAGTCACGAGAAGACCTTGCTAGATGACCATGGTCTTCACTTAATGACGGTAACTGAGGACTACCATAATGCTGTCACTAAGCAGTGCAACCACCTGACATCATGCTTTACAACCGCACTGCTTATCAACAGAAAATCTTTCCAATTATTGAAATTAAGGGGTGCTATTTGGACTGTTAATGGAGAAACTAAGCAGAATCAGCC
The DNA here is from genome assembly GCA_009733165.1 of Naja naja. Lineage (NCBI taxonomy): Eukaryota > Metazoa > Chordata > Lepidosauria > Squamata > Elapidae > Naja > Naja naja. The sequence continues at coordinate 6,912,098 of CM019163.1, forward strand.
CATCTTCTGACCGGAATGCTCACTGCATGTCAATGTTGTAAATTTGGAATCTCAAAACAAAAGTAAATTGAGACAAACATAAGCCTCCTCATGTTGCATTCAGAACGAGAACTTAAATGCAGGATTTACTTCTCTCAAGAATTATTCAATGTGCAAGCAACATTTCCCTGGGAGGGGGTGCAATATTCTGTGAATGTAGCCATTCTAATTTTTGAACTGGGATTTATGCCTCACTGTACTGTATGGAGCCCGTCCAATTATGGCTTGATCCACAAACCATGGCTGATCAAACTAAACCAGCATTGTGGATTGTGACTTACGGCTTAGCATGTTGCTTTAACCCAACTGTGCCTTTTGTTAAAATAAAACAAAATGTGTAAAAGCATATCTCCTGAAATAGAAAGGGAGCTTGGATCTTCCGTGTTAATTCAGGCCAAATTGAAAGTTTACAAAAATGAGGCATTTATGAAACCTCGTGTTGCTAAACGATACTGCATTCCCGCAGTCCTAGCATATAGCTCGTCCTATGTATATAAATGTCTGGTGCTAAGCACACCTCTAAGCTCAAGTACCTTGCTTCACCTCCTTTTTTACCCTTAGAAATGGTTATTCACATTATCATTAAGCTACTCACATCAAGAACTGTTCTTTATACATGCAGAGAAATAACACTTAACCAAGAACGATGGAGGAAGATGTGAAGGACAACTGTTGCTACTGTACCTGACCGTAGCAATACCGTGACAATGCGATTCTTTCTCTCTGTAAAGATTTATTTTGAAGGCTGGTGCAGGGTTAAACACACAGCCATGACTTGATGGCACATGGATGGGGGGAAGAACAAAGCAGAATGCGCAAACAGCAAGAAAATGAATATA
>CM019163.1:6915475-6951327 GCA_009733165.1 Naja naja
CCTTGAAATTAACCTGGAAACAAGAAACTTTCCGACAGTGAGAACAATCAACCAGTGGAACAGAAGTTGCCCTCGGAAGTTGTGGGAGTGCCATCACTTGAGACTTTCAAGAAGAGATTGGACTGTTATCTGACAGAAATGGTGTAGGGTCTCCTGCTTGGGCGAGGGGGGGGGGTTGGATTAGATGACCTACAAGGTCCCTTCCAAATCTGATCATCTGATTATCTGCTATCTGAATATTGTCATCTACTTTCCAAAGGGTACACGAAGTCTGCATAAAAATATTGTTGTTTAACATTTAATTTACACGTCCTCCTCAATTACCAACCACAGCTGAGCCTGAGAATTTCCAGTCAGAACCGAAGAAGCTTCTTGGATGAACATGTCTTCAAGAAAAAATGAAAGTCCAGTTGCTTTTTGAAAAAACACCTTTGGGAATAAAGGTTCTTACCCTGTTTCCCTGAAAATACAACCTACCCTAGCTTGATCTTTACATGTGTGCCCAATATAAGCCCTATCCCCAAAATAAGCCCTAATTAAGATCCTGCCCACTCCAGAGTGGATGGGTAAAAATTAAGCTACAGTGGGGACGCAGGGTGGAGCTGCCCTGCTACTTACCTTTGGACAGTTATAGCCAGGCCTTGCACACCCCAACACCTGCCTTGCAAGCTCATTTCTTCTACAGCTGGCAAGGCCTTCCTGAAGGCTTCTGGAGCTGATAACAAAGCTCCGGATCGATCCAGAGCTCTGTTATCGGCTGCAGAGGCCTTCAGGAAAGCCTTGCCGACCGCAGAAGAAGTTTCTGAAGGCCTCTGGCAGCGAAAAGGAGGCCGGGGCGATGCGCACAAGTGAGGTTAGTCAGTGGATGGTATCCCCTGAAAATAAGACCTGGTGCCTTTTTTGGTGGCAAAAAAAATATAAGACAGGGTCTTATTTGGGGGGAAACATGGTGTTTACTCATAAGCCATCTGAAAATGAGCAGCATGGTTTGAGACTAGGAGGACTTTCCTTAACCCCAGCATAATTTGTCCAATCTTGTTCTCCCGCTGGTTAGGAATTCTGAGGATTGAGGTCTGAAGATGTTTCGAAACCGGGCTTCCCTGGCAGATCAAACCCTGCAGGCTTATAGTAATTTATTGTGGGTAAGGCAGCAGAAGTAGTCCGGGTGGGAGGGCATACATCCTCTAGATTTTATCCAGACTCACTCAGGGGAAAATGGTCATCCTGGAAATGACCCCCAGCATTTTTGATCGCTCTTATTTATATTTTAAGCAACATCTCACGTTACAGGCCAATCGATAACGCTCAGTGCGGACTACTGCATTTGGTAATGGTTTTATGTTTTGAAAAAGGATACATACAATTAGATTAATATCTCAGCCAAGGGAGATGTATTAATCTCATTGAGTTTCAGCTGCAAAACTAACAGTTGGGCTCCAGAGAGAAGAGAAAGGCCTCACTTGTTCTCAAAGTGCTAGATCATAAAAGCCTGCTATAAGTACCAGGAGTTTGGCATGGCGGTATTTTCAAGTGGTCACTGGTTGTAAGTTGAGTATTACCTCCACTGCAGTTAGTTGGGTCATAATCAAAGCACCAAGAACAGAAATAACAGGTGATGGTGTCCAATCTACCCCAGAACCTCTGCCACTTGTTGCAAAAACCCCTCATGATAAGGTTGACCTCATTTGGCAACCTACCACACTATGAACTATGTTAGATAAAGGGTTTGGAAGTAATGCCATCATAAGGAGGCCCGGTGGCGCAGTGAATACAGTGCAGTATTGCAAGGTAATTCTGCCGGCTGCCAACAGTTCGATCCTGACCAGCTCAAAGTTAACTCAGCCTTCCATCCTTCCGAGGTCAGTAAAATGAGGATCTGTTGTGGTTCACCGGCAGCAGGTGTGGACGGTTGAGGTCTCGGAGAGCGAGGACTCAGATGAGGGGCCTGTGTGTGATGCAGGGATGGGGCCAGGACCATCAGGGAGTGGAGTGCTGCCTTTGGAGACTCTGGAGGCTGGCAGCAGTCATGCAGAGGTCCCCAAGAGCCTGTGCCCAGTGCCTGTGCAGGAGCCAGTGTCTGCTCAAAGGAAAGAGCAGCTGCAGCAGCATGGGCGACTCAGGAGTAAGGCTACAAGGTAATGGCCCCTCTCTTAAGAGATAAAAGCCAGTTTTTGCACTCAGGCCTGGTGGACGTTCAGAATATCTGAGTTGGTGTTTGGAGACTCTTTGATTTATTGTTTAGTAACTTTATCTGATGTTCTTGGCAGCCTTGCAAAAACTTGGCAAGGCTCTTTCTTATGGGAGCTAATTAGTTGGAAGCAGTCTTTTATCTGTGAAAAAACAGGATTCATTAATGAAACAATAAAAGGCTGTGCTGTTATCTTTGTCTTGTGTTTACTCTCTTGGAACCAGTTTTGGGTCAGAACAGGATCCAGATTGTTGGGGCCAAGAGACTGACCCTGTAAATCGCTTAGAGAGGGCTGTAAAAGCACTGTGGAGTGGCATATAAGTGTTGTTGCTATCTTTTTTTTTAAATTACATTTATATGCTGCCCTCTCTGAAGACTCAGGGCGGCTTACAGTTTTTGGGATACAACCCAATGCGCTCAGCAATAGCCTTCATTCCATTGTATATGCCTGATTATTACTAAGCGGCATTTTTACAAAGTCAGCTTATTGCCCCCAACAATTTTGGGTCCTCACTTTACCTAACCCGAGAGGATGGAAGGCTGAGTCAACCTTGAGCCTGGTGGGATTCGAGCCTGCAGTAATTGCAGGCAGCTGGAACTTAAGCGCTAGGCATTTAACAGCCTGCACCACCAAGGCTCTTACAGACACGTTCAAACTTTACCTTTGGGTTCTTCGTTGTTTCCTGCATTTTCTTCTTCAGCTTTTGTGGAATCTTTCAGGGCTCCGTACTCTTTTTCCATTTCGGCTGTGCCTGTTTTTGTGCTGTCGGCTTCCTCGGTGCTCTTGTCTAGACGGATCGCAAGCGGAACAATTTTTACATTGTCTAAACCGCAGCACATTCCCACAGACACTTGGGTGTATTGACAACTCTGGATGCTGGAATGGTTGTTGGCAAGACTAGAGTCATACGAACAGATTTCTAGAATAGGTTTGCTGTTTTGATTGCTATGTAAATCGATCAAACAACTGCCAACTTCTAATTCAGCTAAGTCCACAGGAAAAGGTTTAACTGGAAAAATGTTGCAATAACACACTTCACAAAACCTTACCTGATAGCTTGTTCTGGGAACTGGATTTTTCAAGTTTCTTTCTTGTCTGCAGGGCGATCATGGCATCTAGATTTTCTGGAAGGCAGGAAAAAAACACACATAAAATCTTATTCTCTGGTTCTTTGTAGAATCAAGCACGGTTAGATGACTTCGTTTCTGTTCTGGAACCAGGAAGGGACAATTAACTCTCCAATAACTGGCTCCTTAACATTGATGGGGACAGACAAGAGTTAAACCTCCTCTACTCTGGATTAGTTCTAGGAGTTAATTAACGGACTCAATTACATCTAACCCTGCCTCCCAACCTCATTAAATATACTGTGCAGATAGAAACAAAAATCTATATATAGACTGCCAAATAGCTCTGCTGTGGCCATCAAGGATAATTATTGTAGGAGGGAATTCTACATTCATGGTCACATGCCGGTGTTAACCTCTTCATTTGATTGCCATGGTAGAGGTACAGTGGTGGGATTCAATTTTTTTTTACTACCGGTTCGGTGAGCGTGGCTTGGTGGGCATGGCATGGCAGGGGAAGGTTACTGCAAAATCCCATTCCCTCCCCACCCCACTAACCTGCTTTTCAGCTCCGTTCTCCTGTGCAGGGCAACCAAAGAAGACCCAGCCAATCAGCTGGGACTCAATGGCAGGCGGAGAAGAGATGGGGGCGGGGCCAGTCAGAGGTAGGATTTGCTAGTTCTCTGAAGTACTCAAAATTTCTGCTAATGGTTCTCCAGAACTGGTCAGAACCTGCTGAATACCCACCTCTGGTACAGGTAGTCCTTAACTTACAACAGTTTGTTTAGTGACCATTCAAAGTTACAACAGCATTGAAAAAATGACTTATGACCGTTTTTCACAGTTACAACCTTTGCAGCCACCCCCATGATCCCCTGATCAAAATTCAGAAGCTTGGCAATTGGTTCATAGTTATGACCGTTGCTGTGTCCCGGGGATCATGTGATCCCTTTTTGTGACCTTCTGACAAGCAAAGTCCACGGGGAAGCCAGATTCAGTTAACAACCGTATTACTAACTTAACAACTACAGCGATTCACTTAGCAACTGAGACAAGAAAGGTCCTTAAGTGGGGCAAAAGTCAGTTTAAAAATGTCTCACTTAACAACAGACATTTTGGGCTGAGTTGTGGTCGTAAGTCAAGGACTACCTGTACTGCATTGTTGAGTTCTACATCCATCAAGGCTAGGATGTGTTTAAAAAGTGCAACCAGAGGTGGCATTCAGCTGGTTCTGACTGGTTCTGGAGAACCGCCAGCAGGAATTTTGAATAGTTCAGAGAACCGGCAAATCCCACGTCTGACTGGCCCCGCCCCATCTATTCTCCGCCTCCCATTGAGTCCCAACTGATTGGCTGGGTCTTCTTTGGTTGCCCTGCACAGGAGAACAGAGCTGGAAAGCAGGTTGGTGGGGAGGGAGATTTTGCAGTATCCTTCCCCCAGGAGTGGGAAGGGATTGGAGATTTGAACTAGCCACCTACGGTTGGACTTAAGTATAGTACACAAAATTATCTGCTACAATGTCCTACCAGTCAATGACTACTTCAGCTTCAACTGCAACAATACAAGAGCACACCAACAGCTATAAACTCAATGTAAACCGCTCCAGACTGGATTGCAGAAAGTACAACTTTAGCAACAGAGTGATCAATGCCTGGAATGCACTACCTGACTCTGTTGTTACATCCTCTAACCCCCAAAACTTTAACCTCAAACTAACTACTATTCACCTCACCCCATTCCTAAGAGGTCTGTAAGGGGCGTGCATAAGCGCACCATCGTGCCTACCATCCCTGTCTTATTGTCCCCATTTATTTGTACCTATTTCCTGTATTCTTACTCATGTTTATACTTATTCCTATTACCTTGTAAGTGATTGACAAATCAAATAAATAAAATAAAAATAAATAAAATTTTGCAGTACCCTTCCCCTGCCACACCCACCAAGCCACACCATGCCACGCCATGCCCACACTACTGGTACCGTGTTTCCCTGAAAATAAGACACTGTCTTATATTTTTTTGGCTCCCAAAAACACACTAGGTCTTATTTTTGGGGTAGGTCTTATATATTTATGGTGCCAAATAGTGGGTGTGAGTGTGTAGGGGGAGGGTGTTTCGTGGGTGCACGGTTGCTCCCTGAAAAGTCTTCCTGGAACTGGAGATTTACACTAGGTCTTATTTTCGGGGTAGGTCTTATATTAGGGCAGGTTTAGAAAATAGTGCTAGGTCTTACTTTCGGGGTAGGTCTTATTTTCGGGGAAACACGGTAGTAAAAAAAATTGAATACCGCCACTGAGTACAACCACCAACCAAGCAGGAACTGGAATCTTCAGTTTATTTATTTTTTAATATACACATACTTATTACAAGAACATTAAAAAAAAATCTTTTCCAGAGCCTTGCCGCACATGGTTTACGGTGTGCTCTCTAGCTTAAATCCCCTGGATGGCTTCTCAAATGGTTGAATACACTCTTTTGGGCTAAATTCTGCCTAAAGAGTTTTGGCTGCTTTCCTGCGTAGACTAACTGAAAAAAAAGGAGGGGGGGAATGGAAACTGGGGGAAAAAAAAGGGGGAATGCAAGAAACTGGCTGTTTTCAGTCAAAATGACATTAGTATGTATCCTCTTGCTGCAGATTGGATATGTTGCATGCACAGTATTGGCTTTCAATTACTCTAATGCCATGAGTCGTTAAATGTCACTCCTCAGGACAGTAGCTAAGCAACTAGTGGTCCTAGTGGTGCTTTTATAAGATCAGATGTCACTGTTAGGCTGGTTGCCTTGGTAACTTTAAAAAAAACTGAATAAGAAACGACCTTTCACCCACCAAGGCTATTTTTTTTAATACCGTTAATTAAAATGCCGCCACTGCTGGCAATATCTTCCACAAGCTATCTTAATAGTTGACAGTGAAGCCAGCTTAACAGGATAACAGAGTTGGAAGGGACTTTGGTGGTCTTCTTGTCCAACCCCCTGCTCAGGCAGGAGACCTTATATACCTGTGAAGGTGAACGTACGGCACGCGTGCCACAGGTGACACACAGAGCCATTTGTGCCAGCATGCGAGCCGCAGGCAAACTTACCCCACTGCGCATGCGCGTGCCTCACAGCTGATTTTTCGGCTGGTTCGAGGCCTTTTTTGGCCTCCTCTGCAAGGCTTTTCTGGGCGAATAGGCCCGTTTCATCACTTCCTGTAATAGTGGAAGTGACAAAACGGGCCTATTATTCATCCTGAAAAGCCTTGCAGAGGCTTTTTCCAAGCCTCTGGGAGGCCGAAGAAGGCCTCAAACCAGCCGAAAAATCAGCTGTGAGGCGCAGTGCAGGTAAGGGGGTGGCAGGGGGTGGCAGGGGAGATTGCGCGCACATGTGCAGGAGGTGTGGGGCGATGTGCATTGCATTCTGAGTGCTGGCATGTGAGCACGCGCATGCTAATGCGCACACAGTTTTTGGCACAGGGGCCCAAACAGGTTAGCCACCACTTCAGACAAATGGTTGTCCAGTCTCTTCTTAAAAACCTTCAGTGTTGGAGCGGTCACAAGTTCTGGGGGCAAGCCGTTCCATTTATTACTTGTTCTCGCTGTCAGGAAATTTCTCCTAAGTTGCTTCTCTCCTTGATTAGTTGCCATCCGTTGCTTCTTGTCCTGCCTTCAGGTGCTTTGGAAAACAGGTGGACCCCAGAGGTGGGATTGAAAAATCCCAGCAACCGGTTCATTGCCCAGTTGCTGGATGGGCATGGCCATGGTAGGCATGTCCTACAGGAGGGCTGTTTTCCTTCTCCAGGGTCCGGAGGCTTCCCTTGAGCCTCTGGGAGGCCAAAAATGGCCTTCCCCGGGCTCTAGAGGCCCTCGGAAGCCCCAAACAGGAAACATTTCCGGACTTCCGGAAGGCCTGTTTTTTGCCCCCCCAGAGCCTCCACGCAGACCCTGCACTTACGTGCATTCAAAATGGGTCAGGTGGAGACTCCTGGAAAGGGAGGGGGGGGGGGGCCAGCTGGTCGGTTCAACTACTGGTTCAGTTAACCAGATGTAAATTTAACACCTGGTTCACCTGAACCTGTCCGAACCGGCTAAATCCCGCCCCTGGTTGACCCCTTCTTTTTTGTAGCAGCCCCTTAGAGATTGGATGACTGCTATCACCTTGCTTTCTCTGGCTCACTTGGAAGTAAATCCCACTATCTGGAATATGTCTGATTTCAAGCTGAATGGGCCCATGAAGGATCACATGATGGGATGTATGTCCAGAGGAGGCCCTGGGAGATCAGAGGGAGGGTCTGATATGTGGGGATAGGACCCAGGTATGGATGGAATGGGCATGAGAGCGAGGAATATGAATTATGATAAAATATTTTCGCTTGCCTTCATTTCTTTGCCTTAAGCAGCCTGGCTCCTTCCTGTCTTCTCTCTTTCTACAGAAGGAGGAGAGGGGTCACGGGGGTGGGAGGTGCTGCCTCAGACAAAGATTTAAAACTGCTTTTACTTTTCTCTGCGGAAGGAGGGGGTCATGGGGAGTGGAGGTGCTGCTTTAAGCTGCTCTGCAATAGGAAAGAGGTTGGAACCACACATTCTCAGCGAGGCAGAAGTTCATACCTTAAACCACTAGCCAGGATATTACGAACAAGAATAACTTGCTTATAAGGAAATCCCCAAAACCACATAGCTGGCACATGAAACTAGGACACTTTGCAAGATATCTGTGACCTGGAGTGAAACACAGGTGATGCGCCATTTAGCTATGTAGGGGGCTGAGAACCAAATAACCAATCAATATTATCTGTTATGCATGCATTATTAGGGGAAGGGCAAAGGTTGTATGCAACCATCCCTTGACTAACAAAAATTGCTGTAAGATTCTCATTGAAGCCCTTGGTTAGTTTTTTAGCCAGGGTCCTTATAACTTGGTACCAAAATAAAAGCATAACTTTGTACCACACCTTGTGTCAGGTGACTGGCTTCGACACCAAACAGGAGCTCAGTTTGGGGACAACACCCACCCTTCTGAGGGAGGATAACTTGAACCGAAACAACAATAACAAAATCTTTCTCTTCCCTGAAGGGCAGCTATTAAAAGGAAAAACAGCATAGTCTTATTCATCACTGTTCAGAAATGGATCCAAAGAAGGAAGTTTAAATCTTGTTCACTTGTCACTGTAATTTAGAAACAAAACTAGAGTTTTCGTGGAATTCAGTCATCCCACACAGGGCAAAAATACCTAATATCCCGCCACCCCACCATAAAGAGGATGAATTATTGTAATTACGATGAAGGTAAGAAGTCTATTCTCTTGACTCATCCATCATCTACATAATTTGGCAACTCAATAATATTTACAGAATTATTTATTAGTAGTGTTTGTATGCCACGTGACTTCTTACAGCACACAGCCGCATACACAAGCCCCCAAGAGGATTATAAACAACTGAACAATCACAAGCGATAAACATTATAAGACACTGAAAGGATAGATAACAACATCTAATCTACCTTCCCTACATAACCTCTTTCCCAGAGCCATTTTTTAAAATTTCTTTAGAGAAACTAATTAGAGAGGAGAGAATTCTTATGTATGAGAACATGTTGTTCCAGAAGGGGGGCGAATTAAAGTATGCTAGAGTCCAGACATAAAAGCATGCATAGATGAATTATTAAAATAATAGATCATCGTTCTCTAAAACACTACTGGGAATAGCAACAAGCACATTTTGATTCGGTTGCCTGAAACCAACAGCTGATCCCAGAATGATGTCGTACAGCTATGTTTATTTCTTATAAAAAAATAAAATGGTAAATCCTGCCATCCATAACTCATCTCCTGTTGGAGTCTAAGTCACTACTTACTCCTAGAGTAGCAGTCCAGAAACGATGATGCCATAAGCTCTAATTTAGTTCTATTCTTCTCTGGATCACTTTTTGTTTTAATTACATTTATATGCCGCCCTTCTCCAAAGACTCAGGGCAGCTTACAATCTTCTGGGATACAACCCAATGTGCTCAGCAATAGCCTTCATTCCATTGTATATGCCTGCTTATTACTAAGCGGCATTTTTACAAGGTCAGCTAATTGCCCCCAACAATCTTGGGTCCTCAATTTACCTACCCCGAGAGGATGGAAGGCTGAGTCAACCTTGAGCCTGGTGGGATCCGAGCCTACAGTAATTGCAGGCAGCTGGAATTAAGTGCTAGGCATTTAACAGCCTGAGCCACCAAGGCCCTTTGAGGTAGGGCTATTCCCTTGACGTGACAAATAGAGTGGGGTGTTTTTCTTAGTGGCTGCCCTTGACTGAGCTCAAAACCAAAGGCTGGGCTTGAGATATATTTGGTTACGAGACCACCATCAAACACAAGGAGTCTACCAAAAAGCTGAAAAACATCTTTGAAGTTGGGTGGTAAGGGAAAGTAGTGGTTGAGAGACCATGGAATGATTCCTCCAGCGGTTTCACATGTTGAACAGCATGAGTAAAAAGGTAGAACTCTATGGAAACATAAGCCAACGTTTAGGTGTTGCACAGTAATCCTCTTTGGCCTTGAGGATACAGGATATAGCCCTCACTGCTCAATCTCACCAGGCAATGGAGAAGAACACCATGGTCAACGGTATCAAAAGCCAACAAGAACTCCAGAAAAACTAATAGGGCCACATTCTTCTCTACTCAGAATCCAGCAAAGCAACTGCAGTAAGTTCCAGTACTTCAGAAAGCCTAATTCTAACAGGGCTTCTAATGTCAGTCAAAATGCCTGTACCTCTTCCATTTTTTTCTTCATTACCCTTCATTTCCTACTCCAACAGACAAGGATACATTTGGCTGGGGATCAAGAAAATGCTGAACTGCACTGCAAAGTTCTTGCTTACATTGTTTACAATTCATTGAAAGAAACATGATGTGTGCATACCTGTTCTGACCAAGGCTTCCTGAGACACCAACAAACACATATAAAACCCAAAACTCCTTTATTTTAGTTCAATGGCTGTGAATTATCGTCATTCACTGCCCGGAATGAGTCTTAACCGGTTATAATTAGTCCCAGGGACGTCTGCCAAAGTTCTTCGGTAAGACATCTGATAAGAACGCACCTTATCTTACTTGAAGTGCTGCCAACAACTGAAGTCCCAATTAGTCTTTACAAAACCAGACAGAGAACAAATTCACTACAAAGCTTTCAGAGTCCAAACCGATTAGAGCGAAGGACTTTACATCCTGCAAAGATTTCCCTATTTTTGCATGTCCTTTATACCTTAGGGGAGGGGCAATCACCTCCAAGCCTTACTCTTGAGTCACCCCTTTTGGCTTAGCTGCTCTTGCCTTCTGGCAGCTCTGCGCACATGCACACTGGGAACTGGCTCTCCTTGTTCCTCTGCCTTGCTGCTGCCAGATTCTGGAGGCTCCGGAGTCACCACATAATTCCCAGATGGTCCTGGCCCCGTTTCTGTATTGGACGAGGACCCTCGTCCGAGTCCTCCCCAGATTCCCAGACTGGTCCCTGTTCTTCCCCACTGTCCGATTCTGCTGCCATCCGCACAGGCTACCAGTGAACCACAATAATACCAATACGCCTCTCAGTAAGGCAATACTGTCAGGGCTGGGCAACTTATGAGCCAAATAGGACCTTCAACCTGGTATCACAAAGACCTTTGCAAGTGATTAATTCAAAATTAATCCTCATGCAACGGGGTGAGCCCCCATTCCTTGCCTCAGTTCCTGCCCACCTATCAATTTGAAAGCATGCAAAGGAGAATAGATAAATAGGTACCACTTCATTGGGAAGGTAACAGCATCCCATGTGCTTTTGGTACAGCCAATATGACCTACTGGCCACATGACCACGAAAATTGTCTTTGGACAACCCTGGCTCCCTCGGCGAAGAAAGGAGATGAGCAAGGTGCCCTAGAGTCAGATACAATGGGCAGGGAAAGCTTTATCTTTTAATTCAGAACTCTGTAATACTGGCAACCAACTCCATGGACGAAACAATGGAGAGATCGGGTATCAGAAGGGAATGGAGAGACAGGAATGGCATAAATAGAACGGGTGACTCCCTTCTTTCAGCGTTGCCCCCTCCTCGCCTTTATTTCAACCTCGCCCACCAACTGGCATATGGCTCTCCACATTATCCTCAAGGGTACGTAGGAGGCAAGATTTGCTCGCCTTGGTAAAGAAGAGCAAAACATGGGGGAAGATGAGATGCCGAGTAGCATCTGTTCGTGTCCCTCCTCACCAAAACATGTCCAAGCTCACTTGCAGAAGGGCCCAAGAATGTGGTGGCTGAGTCATGGTGATGGAGGAAGGTGTGAACGTGAAGATTAAGGCTGAGTGTGAATGGCGTTCCGCCTATGGGCTCACAGTGGAAGACAAGTTCACTCAAGCACTCTTACTGTTTTAGTTGCTTACTAATGACCAGCAATCATTACACCCAGAAATGATATACCCCCCCGTGCAAAGTTGGAAGGAAGCAACTCTGCAAGAAAGAAGTTTTTGGACCCAGATGAGGGAATTTCATAATTTCCAGCAACAATTCTCCTACCCTGTAATGTGAGGATCACAAGGGACACTGTGGCTCAGTGGCTAAGACGCTGAGCTTGTCAATCAGAAAGGTCGGCAGTTCGGCGGTTCGAATCCCTAGCGCCGCGCAACGGAGTGAGCTCCCGTTACTTGTCCCAGCTTCTGCCAACCTAGCAGTTCAAAAGCATGTAAAAATGCAAGTAGAGAAACAGGGACCACTTTGGTGGGAAAGTAACAGCGTTCCCCGCACCTTTGGCATTTAGTCATGCTGGCCACATGACCATGGAGATGTCTTTGGGCAGCGCTGGCTCTTCAGCTTTGTAACGGAGATGAACACTGCCCCCTAGAGCTGGAAACAACCAGCACGTATCTGTGAGGGGAACTTTTATCTTTACTAATGTGAGGATCAGAAAGAATGATCGGGAATATTAATGGAAATATTCTTATCCTTTTTTACCAGATGTTTCTACCTTCCTCTGCATGCTGGTATTTGCCCCACATATACACCCTGCACGCGCGTGCGCACACACACACACACACAGAATTCACAAACATGGTTGCAGAAACCTTTGAAACAATTCAGGCAGTTCTTTTTCCCCTCCTGCAGCTAAAATAATTGAAGCATATGTCATGGGCTGAAGTCTCAGGAGGAGATTTGCCCTCGCAACATATTCTGAGAAAGTAGTACAAAGAGTACGGAATTTTTGTTTCCCCACGTCTTCCTTGCATTTGGCTGCTGAGACAATCAAAAATGAGTACACTTGCAGGACGGTGGTTTCTTTTCGATAGATTTTCTTCATCTGCAGCAAAATATTTATTTATTTATTTACTGTTGTATTTTAATTGTAAGCCGCCCAGTCTTGAGAGGAGCGCATATAAGTCGAATTAATAAATAAATAAATAATAAATAAATAATAAAATACATGGGTGCCTTTCTTTGGATCTGCATCCAGCAAGCATTAAAAAAAAATTACAGCCAGATGGAGACCAGCTGCCTTAAAATATTCTTGCTTGCTTTGAGTGTAGGGCTTCCAGCTCAAATTATGGACAAAAACACAACAATTCTTTTAGTAATCGGGTTATTTTTTCTTTCTTTCTGCATTCCTTTTCGTTATATATCCCTCACTCTGCCCCACCAAATGTAACAAGTGAGGGAGCTTTTCCAAAGACAAAAAGAATGAGGGAGGAATAGTCCTTCCAAGGCTCCAATGGCTCCAACTGTCAACTCATAAAACATTTTGTATACATGTTTTATAGTTGTCAACAGAAAGAGGGGGGGGGAGTTTCAAAGAGCAGGCAGCAGTGTGGAATTGAAAGTAGATTCCATTCATATTTTCTTCAGAGACTGATTAGATGACTGAAGCTTCTGCCGCGCAAAAATCTAATTGGAGAGCATGATTGATGGCTCTTGGCTATGGACGTGTTTCGTTGGATGATACATCCAGAGGGGTCGAGGGAAAAGCAGGATCAAGGGTGACAGTGAATTATGTATCTCAGAGTTGGCTATGCCCAGGCAAATGCCGGCATGTTAACTTCTAATAAATCCTTTTTAGTTTTGGGGGTGTGGCTCGAGGCTGATGATTTAATTGGAGTAACTGCTGGAATCCTGACAGATAGCCAATTCTGAGATACGTACTCCCTCATAAACCACCATATGCAGCTGTGGGTATTCCACCACTGGAGGTTTTAAAGAAGAGATTGGACAACCATTTGTCTGAAGTGGTATAGGCCAGGGGTCTTCAAACTTGACAGCTTTAAGACTTGTGGACTTCAACTCCCAGAATTCCTCCTCCAGTCATGTTAGCTCAGGAATTCTGGGAGTTGAAGTCCACAAGTCATAAACTTGCCAAGTTTGAAGTCCCTTGGTATAGGGTCTCCTGCTTGAGCAGGGGGTTGGACTAGAAGACCTCAAAGGTCCCTTCCAAGTCTGTTATTCTGTTATTAACTGTTTTTTTTTTAAAGTACTGGATCCAATATTACAGATTAGAAATTCTCAATTGATACAGACTTTTAGCTATACAATTTGGGATGAACACCCGTTAAATGGTGTGGGACCAGGAATGGATTTCCAGAGGAAAAAATTGCAGACTACAGGAACCAGAAGCATCATTCGGGTGACCTTGAGGACACAGATAAACCACTAAGTGGCCGCAACGACCCTCTAAAAGGATGCAAATGACCAGCTGTCTCCAAGGAATATAAATCCTTCCATTCCCCACCATCCATGTCAGAGCTGAAGAAGTTTCTTAGATGAGAAGCTAAATGTCTTCAAAGAAAAAACAAGGAAGTCCAGTTGCCTCCTGAAAAATCACCTTTGGGATATCCAATATCACCTGCACCGCAAAAATACTGCTGTAGGAAGTTGGCACCCACCCCTCTCCTAGAAAAATGAAATATCCTAGGAAATATTAAAAAGGCAGAATATTTCCTCTAAAAAGAGTAGAAACCCAGAAGCAAAAACTCACCTCAAAAGCTGAAGCTCAACCCCACCTTTGCTAATGGACCATTACTCTGGCCTGGGCCAGTCTATTTTACATAACAAAGATCTACTCCAGGTAGAGCTATAATAGGAATTGCCCAAAGCCCTTTCATTACATCATCATCCAGCAAGACTCAACTAAGCCTGGGACTCAGGACAGCCTACAGAGTTGCCCCTGCATGGCCCCATGGGAGTCTGACAACCAATCAGAATACAAGCTCAAATTCAAATCCCAATAGAGGGTATAAAACAATTGCACTCTCAGCATATCAGCCGTTCTTTCTTCACCCAAGCCATGTGGTCCTGTCCACCATTCAACCATCTTTCCACGCAGTCACCATGTTTCCAGTGTCTTTCTTCCCCACTTGGAACTGAACCCAGAAGGCTGGTTCTTCCAAGACTGCCTAGGCATACGAACGCTTTCAGTGGAAAAAGCACAGTGTGAGAAATAAACTATGATTCCAAATGAAAAGCTAACAAACAAAGTGGAATTCAGAATCAGCTGATTCTGAAGAATGCCATTTTATCTATGACTTCCTATGCCTCGGGGGTTGAATGCAAAGTCCTTCACTGCTCATACAGAGACCTGATAACATCAATGACCAAGTGACAGGCCACACCTCCCACTCTTCCTTCCCACTTCACCAATCTAGCACAAGATGCAAAAAAGAAAAAGCGACAGCATGCCAGTGGGGGTTGCAAATCCCTCTCCAGCTTTGCATAGATAAAAGTCCTGCCTTCGTAAAGCGTCATGCAAGAAACTAAAAAGAAAGAGAGAGACTTGGCTAGTAAAAGATTTATTGTTTCACATCCATAATTTAAGCTGGAAGCTCCAGCATTCAAGCAAACAGGGATATTTTAAGGCAGCTGCTTCTAAATCTGGCTGTGATTTCATAACTGCTCATTGGATGCTGTTCCAAATGAAGACATCCATGGGTTTTGTGGCCGATGGAGATGTTTGGATGGTTGGGGTTGTATGATTGTTGTTGTTTCCTCCCCCCGCAAACACTACAGATGTTCTGACCCAGGCTTCATCAAACTTAATGAAACACAAATTTATTTTAAAAGCAAAACCTATTTTAATGCAATGCTGGGAATTACTTTCATTCCCAGCCAGAACTAATTATCAACAGTTTCCCCAGATAAGAGCATGCCTTTCGGTGCTGTAGAATGCTGCCAAAAAAACAGAAGTCCAATTAATTATAACATAAACCAACCAAAGTCCCAGAAAAAACCAACCGGAGTTCACAGAGCTTCAAGGAGGACTCGAAATCTACTGAACTACTTTGCTTCCTGCAGAGAGTTCGTCACTGAGGGCTGACTTTTATCCCTTATGGGAGGGCCTTACTCCTGAGTTGCCCCTTCTGCTTCAGCTGCTCTCGCCTTTCAGCAGCTCTGCGCACACACGTACTGGGAATAGGCTCCCCTGTGTCCTCTGCTTTGCTGCTGCCAGACTCCGAAGGCTCCGGAGGCAGCACCCCACTCCCAGATGGTCCTGGCCCCATCCCTGCATCGGACGCAGACCGTCGTCTGAGTCCTCTCCATACTCCCGGACTGGTCCCCATTCTTCCCCACTGTCCGACTCCCCTGCCGTCTGCACTGGCTGCCGGTGAACCACAACAACAAACTTCTGAAGCTGATTGGTAACCCGCATGCTGATTGTTAGTTTGTGTCTGGGCCTCCAAGACAGGCAGAAAATTTTCTCAACCAGCATGGCCTTTTCCCCATTGAGTGGCTATATTAAGCTCATCGTTTCGTCATTTCTTAAGGCTCCAGAAGACCAAGCCTTTTGAAGATCAAAAAACACGTCTCAGCGGAGATGCTAAATATAGTGCCACAGAGAAACCTTTGAGAAAAAGGCTTTCTGCTCCAGTTGGTGGCTTTGATGACAAAATATAATGTTGCCTGTGGAGCAATTTCTAACTAGCAGGGTGGAAGTGGTCCGCAAACAGTAATTGTCATTTCCTGGGGCTGATTCATGTTCTGGTGGCCCAGTATGGGGTTGAATTCCCCTTTGCTGGCTGTGTCTCAGCAGAGGCTGAAGAGACATTCCTCAGGGATGTTAAATGTCGAAAAACATAAGTCACCAGCAGCCTTTTCATTTAGAGGAGGAATTGTGGTGATGGACGTCTGTAGAGATTCTCAGTCATCCAGGTTCATGGTTGTCCCAAAGGTGCCTTTTTTTAAGGAGTCAACTGGACTTTTCTTTCTTTTTTTCTTTTGAAGATGTTTCACTTCTCCTCCAAGAAGCTTCTTCAGTTCTGACAGGATGGTGGGGGATGGAAGGATTTATATATCATATATTTATATATTATATTTCGATTCCTTGCAGACAGCTGGACATTTGCATCCTTCTAGAGGGTCTTCAAGTGCTTCAATGACCCTCTAAAAGGATGCAAATGACCAAATATTTATATTCATATTCTGCAAGGAATGTAAATATAATATATAAATCCTTTCATTCCCCACCATCCAGTCAGAGCTGAAGAAGTTTCTTGGAGGAGAAGCGAAATGTCTTCAAAAGAAAAAAACAAAGGAAAGTCCAGCTGCCTCCTGAAAAGGCACCTTTGGGACAATCCTGGTGATTGATAATTAAGACACACTGATTTGAAAGAGATCCTGTATTAAATTTTGACTTTATTTTTAAAACTCTTCACTCTGTGGTGGAAAAATTCGGATTCCTCTCCCCACACCCTGGTTCTTTATCGTTATCCCAAATCCTTACTTAAGGTATTTAGGATACAGACTCAAAAGTCCTTTGTAATGAAATGGTTGCTGAGGATAATTCCATCCTCTCAAAGATGTCTAGTTGCTGAACGAGTTACAAGCTTGTCGAGATATGAGGAAATGTGGTATCCCTTCTCTCTCTACCTCCAAAACTGCAGATCAGCACTGGTCCCAACCAGGTTGCATCACAAATGGATACAACACCTCCTAGTTTTGAAAAGCAGACTGGAATATGGTAAGGAAGAAAAAGATGAAGATTTGGGCGAAGAAAATGTAACCGATTCGCTCTGCATCTTTGGATCATAGTCACTTTACATTCCTAGACCACTGTCATGGCATGGAATATCAGGGGTCTTCCAACTTGACAGCTTGAAGACTTGTGGACTTCAACTCCCAGAATTCCTCCTCCAGTCATGTTAGCTCAGGAATTCTGGGAGTTGAAGCCCACAAGCCTTAAAATTGCCACGTTTCAAGAGCCTTGGCATAGATAATCAAAACCACTATAGAGGTTGACCGTTTTTCAACAGATTTTTTAAAGCCTCCAAGGTAAGATAAAGAATCAAACTGTGAGACTATTTCTAGGGGGAAATAACCCCAGATTAGGATCTATATGTGGGCAGATGTGTACTACAGGTAATCTTTGACTTACAACAGTTCGTTTAGTGACTGTTTAAGGTTACAACAGCGCTGGAAAAAGCGACTTATGGCCGTTTTTCACACTTATGACTGCTTGCAGCACGGCCATGGTGATGTGATCAAAATTCAGATGCTTGGCCCCCGACTCATATTTATGACGGATGAATTGTCCCGAGGTCATGTGATCCCCTTTTGTGACCTTCTGACAAGCAAAGTCCATGGGGAAGCCAGATTCACTTAACAACTGAGTCACTCATTTAACAACTGCAGGATTCATTTAAAACTGGGGCAAGAAAAATTGTAACATGAGGCAAAAGCTCAATTAACAAATGTCTCGCTTAGTAACATACATTTTAGGCTCAGTTGTGGACGTAAGTTGAGGACTACCAGTATAAAGTAAAATCTAGAAGGCCACTGTTCTTAGTGGAGAACTAGGGAGCAGGAAATAATACACATTATGCTCTGATTTCCCTTAACAGTTTGCAAAGAGACGCATCCCCTCATCTTCCAGTCTCATTTACAGCAAGCCTAAATTCTAGTCCTTCTTTTAAACCTGCATTTTAAAAGAAACACTATTCACTAGCAAACAAATCAAGCCTCATTTGCATAAAGCACTGCCCCACATTTTTAGTTCATAATTCTAAGTAATACCCAGTTCCTCGTTTCGAAATAGCTCAATAAGTAGACCAACGATAGACCTAAAGCTTATGTAACACTCCCTGTATAGCTTAGTGTAGAAATATTTCAGAACTTTGATTGGGGTACTCTACTCAAAATGTACACTGCTGTACAAAACACAATCCCAACATTTACAAACCAAGACTTTGTGCCGTCCACAACTAATTTTAGAGCCACAACAAGCTGGAAACTCATCGGTCTGAGAGACTGAATGGTCATTCAATTGTTTACAATCCAGCATTTAGCAAGCATATATATGCCACTGCCAAACATAATGTGCCAACTCACCCCTTGTTAGATTCAACAAGCAGTTTCTGTTGCAATAGATAATAACTGTACAATTTCATAATAAAGACAGCCTTTTAGAAAAGAGACCTTACCAATCAGGGGGATAATATTTAAAAAAAAAAGACTTATGAAACCTAATTCTGGTTTCTTAATTCCAGTTACGTCCCTTCATTTGAAGACTTCAAAGATCAAAACTTCGCATTTGGATACATCTCTAAGTTACAGTCAGTGCTTTGATATAAACGAGACCCAAAATTTAAAATCTCACCTGGTGCAATTCTTGAGAGAAAATAGGGTTATAAAAATTATTCCTGTGCTCTTACCTAGATATGAAACACCTTCCTCTGGAGTGATGGTTCCATATTTAACCATCATCTTGACAAAATCTATTAGCGTTTTCATGATTGTAATCAGGGTTTCCTTTTCTTTCACTTCTTTCTCTGTGTGAAGAGTAAACAGATTCATGGTCCATTGGAAGTTAGGATAGCGTGATTGTCTAACTTAAAAAACACCTCTTTATCTCTTGATCAGCACGGCTCTCTCTCAGCCAGTTTGATTTTCAGGAGAGAAGACTACTGGCACGGCAGACTGAATCTGAATTAATGGGCCTGTTGAGAAATACTGAATGACTTAATCTGCATAAGTAGATTTGTGCGTTTTTGCTATTCTGGACCAATACAGATGGTGACAGCTGAGGATTATGGCCACTGATCTATTCAAAAATGAGAATGCAATAGCTCAGCTTTTATTTAATTTCTATTCATTTCGATCCTGCCTTTCTTCTCCAACCAGCACTCCAAATCAATGGGTGTTTATAGGGCTTTTAGTCATCTCTTCTCTCCCAGACTGTTGCCATTTAACGATCGGAGCAATAAGTGAAAAAATCAGGTAATGGATTCATATTCACGCTAAGCCATCATCATGTTGTTTGCTCTGGCTTGGTTTAATGAGCTGTGTGAGCATGATTAGCCGCTGCGTTTTGTAAATCTAGGTATGTGCTTTGTGATCCTAAATTATGACAGCTGGCAAATCACAGTTAAGCAAATGGGATGCCTGAACACAGCTCAGCAAATAATCTGGGCCAATTTGTAAGAATCTGAACAACTGAAACACAAAATGGACTGAAATGAATTTTCATGTGGTTCTTAAGATGCAAATGTGTTCCACAGTATAGGAGTCAGTTATGGTTTATTTAAACCAGGGGTGTCAAACTCGATTTCATTGAGAGCCGCACCAGGGTTGTATTTGACCTTGGGGGGCTAGGGGAATGGCCAGGGTGGACGTGGCTGTTCTGCCCTTTTTTAAATTCATATTTATATTTATTTATTTGTTTTGACTTGTATGCTGCCACTCTCCAGAAAGGACTCGGGGCGGCTCACAGATAAAAACACAGAACAATAAATTAGTTAAAAAGAAATTAAACTAAACAAGCCAAAATACAAGTATAAAACCAAATTAAAATCGAATTTAAAACCTACCCTCTCCCCTAGGAGATCAGTCCAGCCCAGCCTGTAAAACAACCAGGTTTTTAGATCGCCGAAAGAGGAGAGATCGAGCCAGCCGGAGCTCAACGGGTAGCTGGTTCCATAAGGCGGGGCTGATGCAGAATAGGCCCTTCCCGGGTCACCGCAAGCCAACATTGTCGTGGACGGCAACCCGAGGAGTCCCAACCTATGTGCTCGCACAGGGCACCGGTGTTTGATATCGGCAGGAGACGCTCCGCATTTATATCCCGCCCTTCTCCGGAGACTCAGGGCGGCTTACAATTTTGGGATACAACCCAATGCGCTCAGCAATAGCCTTCATTCCATTGTATATGCCTGCTTATTACTAAGCGCATTTTACAAAGTCAGCTTATTGCCCCCAACAATCTTGGGTCCTCAATTTACCTACCCCGAGAGGATGGAAGGCTGAGTCAACCTTGAGCCCGGTGGGATTCGAGCCTGCAATAATTACAGGCAGCTGGAACTAAGTGCTAGGCTATTAACAGCCTGCACCACCAAGGCCCTTGACCTGGGCTTCCCAAGATCATGAAGCTGACTCCTCATCCAGATAAAACCCCTTTTATTTAGATTAAAGGGAATTCCTCTCCAGCAAAGTCCCGGCAAACAGTCTTTTAGGAGATTTCACAACCACAGACCTTTATCAGGCTTGGAGAGTTGCCAGGACGATATTTTCCAAACGCCACGCTGTAGCAGCAATGACTTGGCAAGAAGTCAGAAACAGATCTTCACCCTAATGAATTGAACTAATTGTCTCCTGCAAACACCACTCCCCTTTCACTCCTCTTTGTTCCCTATGGGAGGGGCCATTCACCATCCACCTGAGCCTTTACTCCCGAGTCGACCCTTGTTCCTTAACTATTCCCTTCTCCTGGCAGCTCTGTGCATGTGCACACTGGGAACAGGCTCCAGCTGTTCTTCTTCCCCACTGATCTCTGACTCCAAAGGCAGCTGATAACTGTCAGACAGCCCTGGCCCCATCTCTGCCTCCGATGCAGAGCATTCATCAGAGCCTTTCCCAGACTTCAGTACTGGACCATGTTCCTCCCCAACCTCCTCACTGTCCAAGTCTGCCGTGAGCTCCACTGTCTTCTGGCCGGCCACTACCGTGGCCAGCTCAATGTCACTCATGTTGGGGGCGCTTGTGGTGGCCCAAGTGCTCTGCCAGTAAAAACAGAGCTCCATTTTTGCTGGCAGAAGGTCATAGGAGGCTGTTGCAGCCAAAAATGGAGGTCAGGGAGCCCACACATGGCCCTCCCAACCTCTGTTTTCACTGGCAGAGGCCCCACAGGCCAGTCTTTTGCTGTTTCCAGGGCAGTCCCTGCAGGCCAGATCATGGCCCACAGGCTTTGAGTTCGACACCCCTGGTTTAAACTGATCTGACTTCACAAATGTTTGTTTATTGTTCTATTGTATTGTATTTTTAAATGGGTAAGCTGCCCAAAGCTGCTACGGTGAGGTGGGCAGCTTATAAATCCAAGAAATAAAATAAAATATAAATAAATAAAACATGGGATGACTCCGATATTTGAAATGATCGATCCATAGGAAACTCACCTGAGTTAAGGCTTTTTAATAGTTCATAGAAATTTGGGAAGTATTGGAGATCCTGAAAGCGATCCTCCGGGGGCACTTCATTTCTTCGTTCTAAGATGTTGGTGGGTGCCCAGGTATTATCCAAGGTATCATCTCCATCAGTATTTTTTAACCCCTTCATAAAACAAAATAGAAGTATGGGTCAACTCATAAAACATGTCTTGTATGTTTGCTGTAGTGTATTTCCTAAAAGAATGATTGACAAGTAGGCGCGGCCATTGAACTGTCCCATTAAAGTGGGTGGTCATGAAGAAGTATTACCGGTTTTATTTTCTGCTTCTCTTTGGTCTGACTGTCCCTCGTGCTTGGGAGGCCTTCAGAGGCCCTTTCCCGATCTTTGGCTTCGTTAGCAATCAGTTGCTGCAATGCTTCTGCCACTTCATCCTCTAGGGTGTAAGCCTGGCTTTCGGTGATCTGAAAGCCAGGGAAGAAGAAACAATAACTTTTTGATTCTCTCAGTGAGCTCTGCATACCATGTCTACGTGCTTCTGAGACAGACAGGCAAAAAGAAATCACATTTGAATCCAGAGGAATTCCCTTGTAGTTTCTGATTTATTTATTTTTTATTTTTGCTATGCTATTTTGCAGAATCTAAAAGCTAGACCAGAAATTCGAAAAGAGAAAGGAAGGGAGGGAAGAGAGAGGTAAAGGCAAATCATTTTTATCTGCACAGCTGTCTCTGTATAAGTGATCTTCAACTCAATGAAAACATTATTTAAAAAAAAAAAACACAGTGCAGAATTAAACAGAAAGCAAATTAAGATTCACAGATTCATTATAATTGATTAAAACTCCTCCTCCTTTACACATTGGACTTCTTTTTCCATTCTTGGG
The DNA here is from genome assembly GCA_009733165.1 of Naja naja. Lineage (NCBI taxonomy): Eukaryota > Metazoa > Chordata > Lepidosauria > Squamata > Elapidae > Naja > Naja naja. The sequence continues at coordinate 6,937,967 of CM019163.1, forward strand.
GCAATATTGCTGAGCGCATTGGGTTGTGCTCCAAAAATTGTAAGCCACCCTGAGTCTTCGGAGAAGGGCGGCATATAAATGTAATTAAAAAAAAAAAATTCAATGCTTTGGCAATGCGAGAAAGAACTTCACAGAAAGTGCTTCTCACATCCTTGTTATTACGTTTTGAGCTTCTCCGTCAATCATAAAGCTTTTCAAGTAACTTGCATATCATGTGACTGATGCAAATCAGAGTTACTGTTCAAAGCCTGAGCTCAAATGCAAAATAATAGCAATAGTACTTAGACTTATATACCGCTTTAAAATGCTTTACATGTCTCTCTAAGCAGTTTACAGAGTCAGCCTCTTGCCCCCGATAATCTGGGTCTTCATTTTACCGACCTCGGAAGGATGGAAGGCTGAGTCAACCTTGAGCCGGTCAGAATCGAACTGCTGGGGTTGGCAGAGTGAGCCTGCAATACTGTATTCTAACTGTGCCACCACGGTTCATTAAGTTAAACACCCCTTTATTTATTTAAAAACGAATTCATTCGCTCCAAATTTTTCTTCAAAATCATCTCTGAAACCCCAAACAAGAGATAGGAAGAAAAACCAAGCAGGCTGTATAACTAAACAGGTGCCCAAAACACTCACCAGACCCAGATTTAGAAGCTTGGAAACAATCTTGTCAAAGACGCCTCTGTCATTCTCCTCATAAATTCTCATGGCAATTTTCTGGACGATATCCTCAGCTGTTAACGGGGTCCCATCAAGCTGATGAAGTCCATCGGGGTCATCTGAAGAATAGCAAGGAGATAAAATGATGCTTGGGACAGCTGTAGGTCGGTGGTAGAATACAAAACCTCAGGTTCAAGTCTTAGTATCTCCTGGAGAAGGAGGCCTGGGGGAAAAATTCTATTTTAAGGACGTCTCTTTGAGGTGTATATCTCATTCTGCCTAATTTACGGGATACAATTTTCTCCAATATTATGGTCCACATTTTGCCTGAATGGCCTTCTGGGGACAACCCTCCAAAAGGTAATCATGATGCCATGACAAAATATATATCTTTCCTTTCTTCTTACATTAAACTGAAATTAAATATAATTAAACTATGATTGTACTTAATAATAGACATGATTACATTTAATTATGTTTTCCTTCTGTTCCATTAAACTTTATAATGTATGAACCAACCCTGGAGGGCTCTGAGGCTTGAAAAACTGCACTGTGCCTAATCATATAACTGGGTCTGTCTCTAGTTTCAATAGTTATTAGACTCAAATTTGTCTAATAATTGTTGGAAACAACTATTTGTCTGCAATGGTATAGGGTTTCTTCCTGTCTGAGCAGGGGGGGTCGGACTAGAAGACCTCCAAGGTCCCTTCCAATTCTGTTATTCTAAAAAGACAAATGTTAGGCCAGTTACAGTATATTGAACTTCTGCATCAGATCAAATTTTCTGCTATTCTGCTCCACTGGACATACAACGTGAGTGTGTTGCATGGCTCTGTACTGTAGATTATCCCACAGTTGGTGTATGTATGTAGCTACTCTCTTTACCTATTTGGAGTGGGCAGTCTATATAAGCAAAGCTCAGTTAACGCTGTGCTTCATAGTTAAGCAATTTAAGTATATTCGACGGCACATTTTGCGCGTACAGGGGTCACTCTCTTTTCCTGTCCTTTTTTTTAAAGGTCAAGACTAGTGCTAATTATGAACATGATGGAAAATTCACATTGTGCATGCAGAATGAAATTGGTTTATGTATTGCTGATAAATTAAAAGGTTTCTATTTTTGCATTCCACAGTTTCTCTAATATAGGGATTGCACTGCATTTGGATGGCATCCATGAGAACATACTGAGATTTGTTAGAGACAGAAACGTTCTTCCTGTACCAAAATGTGCTTTACAGTGGAATCAGATGTACCAGCAACACCGGAGATCTCTCCAATTTGATATTCTCCAGAAGCCTTACAATTAGAATTCAAGAAACCGATAACTTGAAGGCACCTGCTTCCTTCAAACGAGTCTTCTCCAATTAAGTAAAAGGCCTTGCTTATTTTGGGTGTTCATCATCTCCGTTTCGGATTCTAAAATTTTGAGCTTTTGATATTTCTGCCAAGTTAAGCTTCTGTATGTTTACTTCTCTGCATGTGCCAATATCTACAACGGGCAACTTCACAAGCTGTGGACTTCAACTCCCAGAATTGGTGTTGACTCAGGAATTCTGGGACTTGAAGTCCACAGGTCATAAATTTGCCATCGTTGCCACCCCTGGTCTACAGTCTCCTTCATAAATGGTGCCACTTTAGCTATCCAAAAACCAGCCTCAGTTATGAAGCTATGACTTCGGTTGCATATCAGACAAGCGTTATGCTCAGTGGTGTGTTTCAAAATTGTCTACCACCGGTTCGGTGGACTTGGTGGGTGCGCTTTGCATATGTGCACACACTTGAGCGTGCGTGTGGGCCAACTCACCTCCTGCAAGCCTGCACTCTCCCGGCACTTCAGCAGCTGCCGTGCAGCACTCTGCTATTCCGCGCAAAGCAGCTGCCCTTCAAAAGCAGAGGATAAAGATGAGTATGGGAGCCCGGGCAGGCGGGCATGCCCAACAGCAGAGCGGCGGAGTTTGGTCTCCGCTGCTCATTGCCGCTATCAGCTCGGCCGAACTGGGCCGAACCGGTAGAATACCACCACTGGTTATGTTATTGGTTTAGGCTTGAATTGTTTATATTCCTTAGCCACTGAAATATAATATCATGGTTATGTGTGCCCTAAGGCAGCATTCCCCTCTCTCCTGCCGGCATCGCGTTCCGATCGCCTGGTATGCTCCCACAGACAGGGCCTCCTTGGGATACCATCGACCAGACACTGTCGGTTGGCGGTGCCCAGGGGTAGGGCCTTCTCTGTGGGGCGCCCTACTGGAACCAACTTCCCTTGGGCCTTCGTTTGGCCCCCAATCTCCGCTCCTTCCACCGTGACCTTAAGACCTGGCTCTTTGAACAGGCCGGTCTGGACTAACTAAGGGGGGTGGGTTTGTTTTTAGGGGGTTTAAAATTTTAATTGACTTTTAATTGTTTAGGCTTGTAATTAGTTTAATTCTTTTTTATTGTAAATTTAATAATAATAATATTAATAATATTAATATTAATAATTCCCTAACTTTTCCAGCTTTGTGGACTGGCAAGGGGGGAAGAGGAGTTGGTTCCACCAGAGCGGTGGGCGAGCATACGCATCTCCAGCGCATAATTGACTTAACCGTGGCTTGTTAAACAAATTTGCACAAGTGGTGGGCACATGCACCCAACGCTCACACAAATGGAGATGCACACGTGCCCTCACTTGCAGCTCGCACAGGTGTGCATTTCGGGTTTTGCAGCCCCGTGGATTAGGGACGCTGCCCCAAGGTACTGTGTTTTGAGTAACAAGCCACAGTGAAGTGCATTCTGTGCTATTGCATAATGGCTTGAATCTCACTCTATCCTCTTTTTTCCCCCCTCAACATCGTTCCTTTACCCACGTCAGCAGTACTTGGCACACGGCCATCTTGGCATTCTTGTTGCTTCGCCGCTAAGATTGATGAGTCTACTGTGATGCCGTGCATTCAGAGAGGCCGTTCGACTCATCTGCGTATGTAAGATGAATTCAAAGCATAATGGTGGCCGGTGAAGGCTAGTGCAGTACCTGGGTATTTATAATCCACATCACTTTTAGTGGAGTCATACTCATCCACCAGCCTGCGTCTCTTGGTGGAATCTACATCGTCAAGAGCAAGCTGTTGGTGATACAGGGGACTCCTGATCGATTCCATTTCCTTTTCCTTTCTGTCTTTTTCCACAACAGATCTCAGCAGGTTCAAGTCATCCACAAATGAATAATTCCTGAATTCTGGCTTATTGTCTGGAAGATCTGGAATACAGACGGGTGAGAAACCATCTCATCCTCTGAGCGAGCAGCAGTCTGAGTGAATCAGGAATTTTAAAAAAAAGGGGGGTTAAGGAAAAGTAAGTGAGTCAGGAATAAGAAAAGAAGGCTCACCTGTCCGGAGTGATTTCTTCATCTTGTCTGTCTCTGCTTCAGCAATCTGTTGGGGTAAACAGATAAACAGATAATCAGAGTTGGAAGGAACCTTGTAGGTCATCTAGTCCAACCCCCCCCCACCTAAGTGGGAGACCCTACATCATTTCTGACAAATGGCAGTCCAATCTTTTCTTGAAAGTCTCAAGTGATGAAGCTCCCACAACTTCTGAGGGCAAGCTGTTCAACTGGTTGATTGCTCTGTCAGAAAATGTCTCCTTATTTCCAGGTTGAATCTCTCCTTGTTCAGTTTCCATCCATTATTCCTTGTCTGGCCTTTGGGTGCTTTGGAAAATAGCTTGACCCCTTCCTCTCTGTGGCAGCCCCTCAAATATTGGAAGACTGCTATCACATCTCCCGTGGTCCTTTTCTTCCCTAGACTAGCCATGTCTGGTTCCTGCAACTGTTCTTCATATAAAACGGGGTGGGGGAGAGAAGACTGAGTGAGGTGGCTTCTTGGGATCCATTGAGCTATCTGCCAAAGATAAACCAAGAGGAGTAAACTGGGCTAAGAAGGAAGCATCTTGGGGATAGTAGATCAACTGGCCTTCTGTTCAATAGCCCTCAATTTAACAGTTGCGGGAACTGGGCATGTCCAGTCTAATGAAAAGAAGGACTAGGGGAGACAGGAAAGCAGTCTTCCAATATCTCAGGGCTGCCCCAAAGAAGAGGGAGTCAAGCTATTCTCTACAGCACCTGAGGGCAGGTCAAGAAACAATGGGTGGAAACTAATCAAGGAGAGATACAACCTGGAACTAAGGAGAAATTTCCTGACAGTTAGAACAATTAACCAGTGGAACAACTTGCCTCCAGAAGTTGTGAGTGCTTCATCGCTCGGGTTTTTAAGAAGAGACTGGACAATCATTTGTCTTAAATGGTCTAGGGTCTTCTACTTGAGCAGGCTGGACTAGAAGACCTCCAAGACCCCTTCCAGCTCTATTCTGATTCAATATATTTTGCCTACATGAGGTCCTAGTCTCACCTTGATATCATTAATTAAAATTAGCAGATGGCAGTTAGCTTGCAATACTGATCTGAGCAGGCGATTAGCTTGCCTTAGTGTGAACCAGGGGTGGGATTCTACCAGTTTGGACCAGTTCTACAGAACCGGTTGTTACCATTCTGTGCAGTTTGGAGAACCAGCAAATCACACCACTGGCTGGCCTCACCCCTCTCCGCCCACCCCCTCCCTGCCCTACCCAGTCACTCCTTATCTCGCATGCGTGCCATCCAACTCGCCTGCGTTGTGCAAGCAAATTTTATGTGACAGACTCAGGCAGCAGATTGCAGAAAGGTAGATCTGTGAGTGAATCTGTGATTCTGCAGGCAACTCAATCTGCCTGCCTGCTTTGCCTGACTTTGGGTAAAAGTTGTTCCTTTTTTAAATAAAAAAATCAATATTTACATAAATATTTACAATATTTACATACAAGCCACACCCAGCCAGTCATGTGACCACCAAGCCAACCCCCAAATTGGGCCACACCCACAGAATCGGTTGTTAAGGAATTTGAATCCCACCCCTGGGATCTCTACTTAAGCGGTAGGGGAAAAACCATTATATTCCCTTTGATGTTTGCCTTATGTTCTTTAATGCTTTGTGGGTTTTACTTCTGATGTATTTTCCCTGTGCCTCTTTAAGTTATTGGATAGTTAATTGCTGCTGGATTCCAAAATGTATCAGCTCTTATTTATCTCCTCCTTTTAGTAAGGTTTCTGGTAGCCTGTTTGTGGAATATAGTAAAATAAAGGAAATAAATGCCCCCCCCTCAAAAAAAAGACAGTCAAGGGAGCCATTTCATCTGTCCTAGCAAGAAAATAAATCAGGCATTTTCAACTTGCCCATTGATGCTTTTATTGATTTCATTAATGGAAGAAGATGGGCAGTAGCTCAAGAGGGAGGAATTGCTTTTTGTGCAAAGGAAGTTCAACGTTTGAGATCTCAAGCAGGGCAGGAAAAATATCAGTTTAAAACCTAATATTTGTCAGTGTTTGACATTAGAAACAAAAGGACCACAGAGCTGGTTCAGTCCCACGTTCTTCTTCCTCAAAGGCTAATATGTTCATTATAGAAAACCCTCAGTGGGTTGGAATCCTCAAAACTTTGTACGACTATGCAAATAAATTTTCCTGATGCTTTGGCTAATCAGCAAAACATTTGAGGATTCCAGAACATTTTGAAGACTGACAATTATTCTCCTGTGCGCTTGTGGTGCGTGAACATCTATGTCATCAGTTGCGTGAATGTGATTTTTTTTTTGCCGGCGATGAATTACTCACTTGTCAGCTAAAAGCTCATTCTCTAGCAAGGACGCAGTTGCACATAAGCTCCTATAAAAATATTGTATACACTGACTTCGGCAGGATTGTGGTCTAGTATATATTTAGTTGGAATGTTTATGTGGCATAGGATTTTTGGTTTGTTTGGTTTTTGATTAATGCTATGAAATTAATTTATTTAGATCATAAGGATTTTCCTAGCAACTAGAGGCTTGGGTTTCTGCTGATTTTTACAGTACTGAAATATATTTTTGTAAAAACTTGCTGTACCTACCTGTTCTTCCAATGGTTTCTCTACACTTAGTTCTCTGTTGTATACTGTTTTATCTGGAATAGAGACATATATATATATAGATAGCTGTGGTACAATCAGGGTTTCATGCTTTCTCTCTTGCACATACCTATGTATATAATAATAAAACATATTATTAAAGTTCATCCCAACCTCTTTCCCTAAAACTCCACTTGTTTAAAAATGCTGAAACAAGTCCCAGAGGAACCTTGTCAGGGAAAAAAAACCCAAAATATTTGATTTATTTTTGCTTTTAATTAATGAAAATAGCCCTGGATATTCCTTCACATGAAGGCATGTTATTTGTCATTACACATCATCTAATGCACACAATTATAAAAAAAATCTCATAAGAACTGGACTAAAATAGCAGTAACGTAATCAGCTTGGAATAATCAAGAGATTAAAAGATTGTATGACATTAAGAGAAACCTGTACAGAGAGAGCCTGGGGAAATGTTTCCTTGCAAATCAAACAGGCCCAGCATGAAAAAGAAATTTGGAATGAAAGGAATTCAAACATTTTTCTCCAATTTTTTCTGAAAATCTTCCCTTTTTTCTTATTTTATTTAATTTGGCACACACATCCACTTTAATCCAGGGTCTGTGTTCCAAATCTGTATACATATGTAGATTTTGGAACTAAAATCTAATGTGGTATAACTTCTATTCTTTAAAAATTGTTCAGCGTCTCACAGCCTCTAAGTCCTTGCAGGGCAATGAAGGGGTAAAAATACACTACAACTGGTGAAAGATGAGGAAGTTTAAAATGACACCAACCCAACGTAAGGTGGGTCTGCTTACCTTCTCTTGCACCTTCAGGCTTCGGGAAGCCAAACATTTGGCCTACGATCAAGGACAACATGGTTAACAGGCTGAGGAGCATCTTTCTGCCCATGATTTAGGAGAAAACCCTGCTGTGGGGCTCCAGGAAAAGCAGGGTCTTGTGCAGATCAAAGGAGCGCCCAGCAAGGATGCTTCGTCTTTTTTTCTTTGTGTGATGACGTAGGTCTCTGGGCGGATTCAGCCAGCAGCTCAAAGTACCAGTTCAATGAAGCTGGAGCTGTCCAGGGCTGCTGGTGCTGAAATACCCAGAGTCCCAGCTGCTCCTCGATCAACCAGCTACTTGGGAGGATGCTGGAGAGGTTCCCAGTGACGGATCACTCTCCCCTTTCCCCTCCTTCCCCTATCAATAGATGAGCTAGTTCCTTTCCCTCTCAGCAGCTCCCAGCAAGGGTGGAGGAGAGAAGAGGAGAGAAGAGGGGAGGAGATCAGGGATGAGAAACGGATGGAGGGGGCTGCGGATGCTGGAGCATGCGTGCAGTGAACCTGCTCTCTTTCCAGCCCAGCCTCACTTGTGTGGAAAGAGCTACAGGAAAGCATTAAAGCCCAGTATGAAAACATTTCTTCGTTTCCAAGTGTGTTCTGCCCACAAAAGGAAAAAAAACTTGCTTCTAGAAAGATGCCTCTCCCCACCTCATTCTGAAAGAGAAAGGGGTGCACATCATGGCTGGACACATGACACTTGACCCTCTCTTGAAGTGATGTCCAGGATAAGCTGACGTTTATGATAAACTTTGACTGCCCACAACTCACAGGGTAAGGAGAATGTGTCTTTTGTGCTTCTCTCTCCCGAGGTGACAGGAGGAAGATGAGTTTGTGGCAGCAAAAGGGGAAGGATGCTACAGTGGGTTTCTTTTCAAGAAAGTACAACTGCACAACACTTTCTGCATGTGGCAGATTCACCTTTCTGGCCCCTTTTCATCCCTGAAAATATTTGTCAGATGAGTAAGCATCGATCCTTAGCATCCCCAGCAACCATGGCCCCAATCAAGGAACTGTGGTCCCAATCAAGGTGAGGAGCATGTAGGAGAAACTGGAAGACAAATTCATCTAGAGACAACTGATTCATGGGGCTTTTTGACCTGGTAAGGTCAAAAGTGCACAGGGCAGAGTTCTGTTAAGGAATAAATACTGTATTATATGATGAACATCCAACAACTGAAAGAAGCTGTGTTTGACAGGCTAGCATGGAGAGCGCTTGTCTATAAAGTCACCAAGAGTGGGACATGACTGAGTGGTTAAAGCAAGAACAATTATGTCAGATACTAGCTGGATACCTGTGCTTCGCGACGAAACTTTGTGATCGGGCTATGCAGGAGAAATTTGGTTCACAATCCACTCAGTGGTGGTCGGTGATTGAAACACATAAGGGAATATCACTCCTGCCGCCTTGAGTCCAGAAGCGGTTCCATAGGTGGAAGGCGTAGACATTTTGGTGAGGTACTGACGTTTAGTACTGAAGGAGCCCCAGGCCGCTCCTGAGTGAAGGAGTGGAACGTCTGCCAGTTAGAACTGAGGTAACGGAATGTGAGGCAACTGGCAGTTGGAACAGAGTTCTTTTCAGGTGGGGAGGGGGAGTAGAACTCCTTAGCATCAGAGTGTGTTAATTGCTGTATTAAAAATACTAATGAAATACTAATGATCCAATGGTAATTTCAAAAAATCCTTTCTTAGCGAGCACCTAGAAGCCAAGAAGAACATACGTGCCAAATTTCAAGTTTGTAGGCTTTACGGTTCTGGAGATTTTGTGATGAGTGAGTAGTACTTGACTTTTATGTATACATAGATTCTCCTCTTTTGATTGTTGCAATGATTACTGGTAAAAGACCATGGAGACAGGACACCATAACAGGTTCTTACAAATGAATTCCAATCATAAGGGTACTTATTAATACAGCTACTATATTGAAGTAAAACAGATTGGGGTTGCTCAGAGCATGGATGGCAAAAGATGGAAGAAAGAAACAGGATAATGAGTTCAAGTAAGATGGTGTTGAGGATTTTCATTCAGTTCAGAGGTCATGTGACTCCCGGTGATTCTGGGTGGCTTATATTATAAATAATAAGTCCAAGAAGAAACTCATCTTAAGCACGAAGAATACAGACTCCGAATTACAATACAATAATCTATTGGGGCTCAACCACAATTTGCCCAAAGCCTTGGAGAACAGCCAAGTTTTCAATGACTTTCTGACCATAATAAAGGCAGGAGATGTACCTATCTCTGAATACTATGATTGTATCAGCTTATAGCTGATTTTTTTCACTAACTGTTGTTAGAGATAATTGCTATGTCTGTGTATCATGGATGGATTAAAATTATTTGTACCTTTAAAGGCATGTGGCAGGAAACCGAACAGTATATAAACAAGAGTTATAGCAGAAATTCAATTCAACATCATATTTCAATAAAAAATAGTTATGAAAGCAAAGCCAAGCTGAATCTACCATGGGGCCAGTGATTTATAAACTGTAAATAATATTAACTATACAAGTGCACGCACACAGAAATGCCTCAATCAAAATTACATATATGCTAATACAGGAAAGGCAATCCACTCATACTCAGAATTTGCTTCATTGAATTTCACAGGGGCCTAGAACTAGCTCAAAAGACCCATCCTTCATCTCCAAAACACTACAGGTAGTCCTCGACTTACGACCACAATTGACCCCAAAATTTCTGTTGCTAAGCGAGACAGTTGCCAAGTGAAATTTGCCCCATTTTACAGTTTCCTTGCTACAGCTGTTAAATAAAACTCTATAGTTGTTAAGTTAGTAACACGATTCAGTAAATCTGGCTTCCCCTTTGACTGGGCTTGTCAGAAGGTTGCAAACGGGAAATCACAATGCCAGCAACCATCACAAATATGAGTCATTTGCCAAGCATCTGAATTTTGAACACCTGACCATGGAGATGCTGAAATGGTTGTAAATTTAAAAAACAGCCATAAGTCCCTTTTTCCAGTGCCGTTGTAACTTCGGTGACTAAACGAACTGTTGTAAGACAAGGACTATCTGTAATATCAGTTTCCATGTTCTTCTGACTTTTCACACATGCTGTCAACTTCAAATGTAAGGGTTCCCCATTCTAGAGGGTGGTATGTTTGCTTCACTGGGCCAACTTCAAGAGAGGCTCATAAAAATAACTGAAGGCAAAAAAACCTATTGGGTGGATAGAAGATAAACTATTTATGGATGTTCTTATGGCATCTGTCTGCGAAACATTTGATTTATTCTGCTCTTTTCAGATACTTATTGGCTTTAGTCATTTCTTGAAAATGACTAAAATGACTTGCTGATCCAGTTCTACAGAGGAATTACTGAGTCTGTCATCTGCACCTCTGTAACTGTCTGGTTTGGTTCTGCAACCCAACAAGACAGACACAGACTCCAGAGGATAATTAGGACTGCAGAAAAAACAATTACTATCAACCTGCCTTCCATCGAGGACGTGTATACTGCACGGGTCAAAAAGAGGGCTGTGAAAATATCTACAGACCCCACACATCCTGGACATAAACTGGTTCAAATCCTACCCTCAAAATGACGCTATAGAGCACTGCACACCAGAGCAACTAGACACAAGGAAAGTTTTTTTCCCGAACGCCATCACTCTGCTAAACAAATAATTCCCTCAACACTGTCCAACTTTTTACTAAGTCTGCATTACTATTACTATTAATCTTCTCATCATTCCTATCACCCATCTCCTCCCACTTGTGACTGTATGACTGCAACTTTGTTGCTTATATCTTTACAATTTAAACTGACTGTTTCCTAGTGTGATTTGATTGCTTATTTGTACCCTAGGACTATTATTACGTGTTGTACCTTATGATTCTTGGTGAATGTATCTTTTCTTTTATGTACACTGAGAGCATATGCACCGAAGACAAATTCCTTGTGTGTCCAATCACACTTGGCCAATAAAGAATTCAAAGAAAAAGAAGCAAGAAAACTTACTTCATGGGAAGACCAGAACAATCAAGGTGGGGAAATGATGTGGAAAATAACACCAAACCTCAACTCTTGTTTCAAAAGAGGGGAGAAAGGAGGAGCCAGGAGGAGGTTAGGACAAAATAAAATCCTACGCCTACACATCCCCAAGGATATTCTATCTGGAACACATCAGCTAATGTTTGTTTATTCTGAGGCACTGGAAAGAAAGGATGGCCAGATGGTAGCTGAAGGAGTAGCACCGTAATGCTGAATCACAGTAATGGAAACTCCTGCACTTAAGCTTCTATTATTGTGTTGGGCAAACAAATTTCCTGGGCAACGATAGGCGTCATTTAAAGCCAAAAGTAATGTTGACATATCTTATGCCTTATGCTCATAATTATAGGATAGTAAATGAAAGAGGTACATGCACATGGCGTCAGATCCACCTGGTATGCCAGGCTACGAAATGAGAAAAAGAGCCAGTTTAGTGTACTGGCTAAGGTGCTGGTCTAGAAACTAGGAGATGGTGAGTTCTAGTTTTGCCTTAGGGATGAAAGCTGACTAGGTGACTTAGGGCCAATCAGTAGAAAACAATGAGTTCTAGACCCACCTTAGGCATGAAAGCCAAGTGGGTGTCTTTGAACCAATCACCAGGAGACAGTGAGTTCTAGTCCTGACTTGGGAATAAAAGCCAGCTGAGTGACTTTAGGTCAGTCCCTCTCTGTCAATCAAACCCACTTCACAGAATTGTTGTGGTGGGGAAAAAAGGAGTAATATGTATGTATGTATGTATGTATGTATGTTCACCACCTTGAATTATTTATAATGCAATAAAGGTGGGATAAAAATTTAATCATTAAATAATACATCCGCAGGAAGCCCAAAGCTACTTTTGAAAGAAAATGTAGGAACAGGATCTATGTACACAAATCCAATTGTGCTATGCTTCCTCCTAATGGTTCAGTGATTGGGGAAGGGAGGAAGGAAGAGACAAATTGGGATAAATTGGTGAAGGAACCGTGGCTAAAATCCAATTGAATAAATTTGACCTTCTAGCTAAAGATTAAAGTCCCAAATAAGGAACTTATGTAGAAATTTGGAACTCTGCATTTAGACCAGGTGTGTCCAACCTTGGCAACTTTTAAGACCTGTGGATTTCAACCCTCAAACGTCTTCAGCCTGCATGAGGAATTCTGGGAGTTGAAGTCCACAGCTGGACACCCCTGATTTAGATGGTCTTTTAAAAGGAAAAGGAGCATATCCCACTTCGGTGATATGATTCCTTTTTTTTCGTTTGCACGATTAAGGATGTTCCAAAAGCTTTGAGCTCTTCAATGTTATTTTGGAAAGCTGTCTGTTGGTGCCATCTTCAGGCTATAGTTTTATTAAAAGTTTTTTTCTTAATATAAAATGCAAAAGTGGAAAAAAGGGAAAGGAGATAAAGGAGAGCAGGGGAGAGGGGAAAATAAAAAAGAATAAAAAAGCTGCGACTTGATACATAATGATGTTACAGTATCAACTTATACCAAATAGTAACTACTAACAATTTCTATAACAATAACTGTCATCAGGCTTCTCACCATTTCTGGACCAGAAGTTCTAACCAAGTGTCTCTACTTCACATCACCTTTCAATTGTCACTCAATTGTGTACTGAGGAAAGGAGGCATGTAAATATATTAAATAAATGAATAAAGATGGACAGACACAAGCTCTAGTTGTAGCTGCGGCTCGGGGCATGGCTGGGGATGAACGGTTGGGCAGTGGCATGTGTTTTATTTTTATATACAGTATATTTTCTTCACTTTTATTGTAAAGCACCTAGAGTCAGGAAAAACTGTGATGGGCACATGTGGAAGGAAGGAAAGAGAAAAGAAGGAAGGAAAGATGAAACAGGGAAAGAGAAAGGAAGGAAGAGAGAGAAAGGAAGGAACAAAGGAAA